>PVIC010021097.1:0-28926 GCA_004025085.1 Thryonomys swinderianus | reverse complement strand
ATTTGGTAGTGTTGCTGGATACAGGGTCAATGCTCAAAAATCAACAGCCTTTGCTACACAAACAACAGACTCACTGAAAGAGAAGTTGGGGAATGAATCCCTTTCACAGTTGCACCCATAAAAATGAAATATTAGAAAGCAACTTAACAAAGGAAGTGAAAGACTTCTACTCTGAAAATTATAGGACTGAAAACTGAGATAGAAAAGGAAACCAGAAAGTGGAAAGATATCCCTTGTTCCTGGGTTGGGAGAACCAACATCATCAAAATGGCTATACCCCCACAACTACTATACAGGTTCAATGCCATTCCAATTGAAATTCCAACGCTATACTTCACAGAGCTAGAGAAAAATAATATAAAAATTCATTTGGAAATGCAAGAAACCTAGAATAGCAAAAGCAATTCTAAGCAACCACGACATGGCAGGGGATATTACAATCCCCAATTTAAAACTCTACTATAAAGCCGCTGTGATAAAAACTGCATGGTACTGGCAAAGTAACAGACTTGAGGACCAGTGGAATAGATTAGAGGACCCAGAAACAATTCCAGATACACTAATCCACCTTATCTTTGACAAAGGAGGCAAACATCCCCAATGGAGGAACAGGAACAGGAAAACATCATGACAGGAGTAAATTACTACATATTAGTTAAACCAGATTATGTCCATGACCTCAGTGTGCCAATTAAAAGACAGACTGGCAGAATGGTGTAAGAAACAAGATCCTACAATATACTGTATAAAAGAAACATCTCCAATTCAGATTGAAAGTAAAAGGTTGGAATATAATTCTCCTTGTGTCAGGAAACTGTGAAAAAGCAGGATTGGTTATATTATTTACAGACAAAGTATATCTCAAACCAAAATTGATTAAAGGACAAAGAAGGACACTATATCCTTATACAAGGAATGATCCAAGAAAGAGAGGTGACATTAACAATATTTTTGCACCAAATTCTAGTGCACCCAACTATATAAAACTAATATTAATGCTGGACGTGGTGGCTCACGCCTGTAATCCCAGCACTTGGGAGGCAGAGACAGGAGGATTGATGAGTTCGCGGTGGCTTGCCTGGGCACCATAGTGAGCTCAGGGCCAGCCTGAACTACAAGGCGAGACCCTGTCTCCAAAAAAAGCAAAAAAAAAAAAAAAACGTAATATTAATGGACATGAAAAGCCAGTACCCTTAATACCCGACTGTCACAAATAGATGGACTGGAGAAAAAAAAAATATAATGAAATACTTGAACTGAACCAAACTTTTGAATAAATGGACTTAATAGATGTCTGTAGAGTATATCAACCCATAAAATCAGATTATATTCATCTCATTTGTTCATGGGCTCTTCTCCAAAGTATAGCACATGTTAGTTCATAGAACTTATTTAACTAAATGTGAAGGAATTGAAGTTATCTCTTGAATACTGTCAGACCATAGTGTTTTGAAATTGGAGCTGAATAGAAAAAAAAATTGCAAGATCCTACAAACATGTGGAAATTGAGCAGGCCTCTGCTGAACAACCAATAGGTCAGAGAAGAAATTAAACAGTTTCTACAATTAAATGATAATCCCAGTGCAACATACAAGTATTTATGGGATACAATGAAAGCAGTTCTACAAGAGAAATCCATGACAGTGAACATGCATATTAGGAAAACAGAATGAGCTAAACAAACAAACAAACAAAAAATGCCTAATGCTGGATCTCAAGCTCCTAGAAAAAGAGGAGCAAGATAAACTCAAAGCTTGTACAAGGGAGAAAATTATAAAGATCAGAGCAGAAATTAATGCAATGGAGAATAAGAGAACAATTTAAAAAATCAACAAACCTAAGAATTGGTTCTTTCCAAGGACAAACAAAATTGACAAATTCTTAGCCAACTTTATCCAAAAAAAGGAGGGGGATAGGCTCAAACTCATGCAATTTGGAATGAAAAGGGGCAAATCACCACAGATCCAGCAGAAGTTGAAAATATAGTAAGTAGATACTTTGAGAGCTTGTACCCCAATCAGATGGAAAAAAAACAGAAGAAATGGATAGATCCTTAGATGAATATGAACTTACAAAGTTGAACCAAGTTATAAAAAAATGCTAAACACTCCATATCAATATGTGAAATTAAAAATGTAATTAAAAACCTACCACAAAAAAAGGTCCTGGTCCTGATGTCCTTAGTGCTGAATTCTACAAAATTTTTAAAGAAGAGTTAATGCCACTCTTGCACAAACTCTTAAATGAAATTGAAAGGAAATCAGTACTTCTAAATTCATTCCTGGAGGAAATCAATAGCTTGATTCTAAAAGCAGACAAAGAACCAACCCCCCCCCAAAAAAAAAGATCTACAGGCCTTTTTCCCTAATGAACAAGGTTGCAAAAATCCTCAATAAGATACTGGCAAACAGAACAGAAAGAATCATCGAAAATATTATACACCCTGACCAAGTTAGATTCATTCCAGGGGTGCAAGGATGGTTCAACATATGTTAATTAATAAATCCTATACAATATATTAACAGAGTTAAAGACAAAAAAGCCATATGGTCATTTCAATAGATGAAAAAAAAGCATTTGACAAAGTTCAACATCTATTCATGATCAAAGCCCTACAGAATGTTGGAAGAGATGGAATTTCTCTCAAACTGATAAAGCTATTTATGTGAAACCAACAGCCAAGATCATACTAAATGGTCAGAAACTGAAACTTTTCCCACTAAGATCATGAACAAGACAAGGACGTCCACTGTCATCACTCCTGTTCAATACAGTCCTGGAACACTAGGCATAGCAATTGGACAAGAGAAAGAAATGAAAGGAATAAAAATAAAAAGGAAGAAGTTATCTTTATTTGCTGATGACATGATACTCTATATAGAAGATCCTAAAAACTCAACCAAAAGACTTCTAGATTTAATAGTGTAGCTGCATGAAAGGTCAACATACAAAATAAAAGTCTTTGTATATATGCACAACCGACACATCAAGAGAGAAATTGTGAAACCAATTCCTTTTACAATAACATCCAAAAAAATGAAATATCTAGGAATCAGTCTAACAAAGGAGATGAAAGACCTGTATTCTGTTGTTAGTGAGTTCACAGTGGATCTCAGTGAATACTGTAAATTCCATGGACAGTGATTTAATTCCTTCTTTTCTGACCCAATAAGAATTATTCTGTTTTATGAGAACAGAATATACTACCTTTTCTGTGTGAATCCTAAAATCCTTCAAATGAAGAAAATTGCTAAGTTCAAACAAATTTTTTAGCCAAGAACTTTCATTTTTCTTCTTTACTCCTCTTGGAAGGAAGAATATATAACATAAAATTTAGTTTCTGTTTGTATTATATATTGGACCTCTGATACTGTGCTAAAAGTTGTTTCACTTGGGTAAAAAACATCTATTTGATTTTACATCTGAATTTGAGCGAGAGACTTCACTCAAAGCTGAAAGAAGTTCATATCATTCTTTTCATTAAATCAAAAGGTAAGGGACATTAATGGTGCTATGTACAGAATAAGAGTGAAAGATTTGTTAAATTGAACAAAATATACCTGACACCAGGCAGAGGATGACTGCATGATTGCCGTTCCTCCTCAAGGAAAAGACAAATGGTGTAAAACATAAAACTTGCCCTCTAGGCTTTCAATAGTTCTTTTTCACAGGGATAAAGTAATCTCTAATTAGAGGGGAGTTTATATTCATGTAGACATAATATGCAGTCTTTCCCATCCCCCGCAAGAAAGACTCTAGATTGCAGTAACTTCTAATCAGTTACAGTTTGTGTGGTTTCTTTTTTTCCCTTTCACCAGAAAGCTAGCTACATATTTACATGATCAGCATGATGCATATAAAAATACTTGTTAATGTGAACTCAATCTGAATGATACTAAATGTTATAAGTTTTATGGAGCTGATCCACCAGGTGGGAGTCCCTGATTTTTCCCCTTTGCAAAGTTTTCAAAAACATCTCAGAATTTCTGAGCTAGTGATAAGCTTAATTAAAATGAAACAGGAAAAAGGAGACTATTTAAAAAGGATTTATTTTAAGATTCCTAAATTTCAATAAACCATTAAACCGAATACTTATAGGAGCTAAATGAATTTTAAAACATTGTAATGCTTACTTGATTCCTTCAGATTTTCCTTGGCTGTGTTTTATTGTAGAATTTATGCTGTTTGGGGAAATTCAGAAGTAAATTTTTGATGTTACTTGATTTTCCAGTTTGAATATCTTAAACTAACACTTCTATTCAAGATTCTGCCTTGTAGAATAAAATGTGAGGTACCATGTGTTCCCACTATTAATTATCCTCTTTCCATTTCTACAGTAGGAAGCCTTGGAAAACTCTCAATGCACATTGAATCTACTTCAGTTACCTTGAGATGAGATGTGTCCACATGACTAGGTTCTGGCCAAAGGGAACCACATAGAAACAGTGTGTGCAAAAAACCCCTCTCAGTTTCACCTTTTTCTTTTCTTGTCTTTTTATTTTCTTAGTTATGTCTTTAAAAAAATGTTCTCTGCCCTTGCTTTGGCAGCACATATACTAAAAAGTGTCCTCTCTCCTCTCCCATACTATAGCTATATCTGTGTTTATTATATATATATATATATATATATGTGTGTGTGTGTGTGTGTGTGTGTGTGTGTGTGTGTATTCATAGACATATTCAACCTTCTGTACACATACAATATACCCTATTCTCAATATCCTCCATGACAGTGGTACATTTTTTCAGTTGACTAACATCCACTCATATAATCACCCACTATGCTTAGCTTATGTGAAAATTAACTGCTCGTTCTCTGTATACACCATGGAATTGGATAAAATGACTATCTGCATCATTATAGTATCCACAGAATATTTTCACTGAGCTAAATATTTTGTTTGCCTCCCACTCATCCATCCCATCACCCACATACAAGCAAATGCTGATCACTTTGCTGATTATAGTTTATCTTTTCCATAATACCATACAGTTGAAATTGCACAAAAAATGGCCTGTTAAACTTAGCCTTTCTCATTTAGTAATAGGAATCTAAAATTCCTTTCATGATCTGATAGCTATTTCTTTTTTAGCATTGAATAATATTTATTGTCTGTATGTTCCACAGTTTATCCATCAATCTATTGGAGGGCATCTTGTTTGCTTCTAAAATGAGGCACTTATGAAAAAGCTGCTCTAAACATCTGTGTCCATATTTTTGTGTGGACATAAGACTTCAGTGCTTCTGGACAAATACCATGGGGTGTGTTTGCTGGATCATGTAGTGCAAGTAATTTGCTTTTGTAAAATGCCTGTGCCATTTTGTTTTCCTACCAGCAGTGAATGAGATTGCTATTATGTACAGTAAGACTAATACTGCACATACCTAGCATTTATGCTGTCACTGTTCTAGACACTGGCCAGTATAGTAGGTACACAGTGCTGTTTCATCAGTGTTTTAATTTATATTTACCTGATACCATTTGATTAGGGGCATGATTTTATATACTCCTTGCCATCACTACATCTGTTATCAGGAGGTATCTGTTCAGATCCTTGGCCCACTTTCTAATTGAAGATTTTTTATTATTAAATTTTAGGAGTTCTCTGTATATCTTGGATAACAGTTCCTCACCAGACGTATTTCTAGCAAATATCTCTCCTAGTCTTTACATTGTCTTCTCATTTGCATGACATTGCCTTTCATAGGGCAGAATTTTTAAATTTAATTATAGCTAGCCAACCAATTTCTGTATTCATGAATTATGACTTTAGTTTTATATCTAAACTATACCAAAATTCACTAGGTTTCCTGTGATTTTTCCACATTATTTGGAGGAGCTAAGAATTTTGCATTTTGCACTTGAGCTATGATTCTTTTGAGTTATTTTTGTGAAAACTATACAGTCTGTGTCCTAAATGCAGGTTTGCATTTGGTTGTACTGTACAATTTCCCAGCACTACTTGCTGGTAACATTGTTTGCCCCATTCCACTCTATTGCCTTTGTTCCTTGGTTGAAGATAGTTTCTCTTTTGTGTGTATCTGTTTCCGGGTTCCTTTTGTTTGTCATATTTTCACTACTACAACATGATACTTTTGATAATATGCTTAAAATGAAAAGTCTCTTTGTGGACACAGTGTGTGAGTTTCCAGTATCTGTTCAGTTGGCTCATTAGCAGACAGCACATGATGGCAGAAATGCACGGCAGAGCAAAAATGCTCACACCATGAAGAGAGGGAGGGAGAGACAGAGAGAGAAAGGGAGAGAGACAGAGAGAGGCAGAGACAGAGTTATGAGAGTCTCACAATCCTCTTCAAGGTCATCCCCTCAAACACCTCAACACCACCCGTTAGGCCCCACCTCTGCAAGTTTCCTTTCCTCCCAATAGTGCCTCACTAGAAACCAAATCTTCAACACATGGTCTTTATGGGGACATTTATATCCAAACTCTAATACAGCCTATTCTGTCCTATTGATATAATTGCCTTGTTTTCATCAAGTATAGTTACCTTTTATTATTGTAGATTTTCAGCATGTCTTAAAGGTGTGCTTTGTTAGTTCTCCAACTTTTTCTTGTGTTGGCTCTTCTTACATATTACATTACATACACCTAAATTCCCTCCTCAGAAAGCTCTGATTGTTTTTTCCAACAATGGCCTATGCAAGTACATAGTTCTCTATGGCCCTGTTAACAGAATGCATAATAAACTCTTAAAATGTTCTCAATGATGTGTGCATGTTTTGGCCACTTTATATCATGTCTATGTTATGCTTTCTTCCCATTCTCAAAGTTTATTTTACTTTATGGATATTCTCTTGATATTTAAATATATAATGCAGTAATTTTTCTGTCATTTGTCTTTCTGTTTATGTTTAGATTTTGGCTATTTCATTTGTTTTGTGTTGGGTTTTATAATATATAGAACTGATTGTGTGATTTTTTTTCTTTCATAGTTGAATTTATCAATATGCTCTTAATTGGATATAAATGTTTCAATGTATTAAGGTTTTCCTTATTGTCAAGTTACACTCATATTCCTGAGTGACTTGATTTTAAATGTTTATATGAACCACTAGAGTTTATATGTGCAAGTGATGCATAATTTGAGTCCAATTTAGTCTTTTTTTCAAAAGTATTCCATTTTCCATTTCATTTACTAAATTTCCCATTTTATCCCCATAGAGTTTTAACGTGCTACCTTGCACATTCATACGCAAAAATTTCACCATTTACCAGGATCCATTCCTACTTTGAACAACTTCAACTCCTCTAAACAGTCTCTTCACTTAAGCATCACTACCATTGTGTCTATGGGGGCTTGTTTTGTTTTGCTTTTTCTGGTGCCAGGGATCAAACTCAGGACCTGTGCTTTCCAGACAGGTATGGCACCACTAAGCTATATCCCTGGCCTGACCCCTGTGTTTTAATTGTGGAATTTTTGCTGTAGCTTTTAACAGCTGCTACAAAAGTGAGTCTCCTCTCATAGCTTCTTTTTCACTGTTTTCCTAAGTATCTTTGAATGGTTATTTTCCACATGAACTTTTGCATCAGCCTCCTAAGACATGACCTGTTATGGTTTGGGTCTAAAATGTTCCCCAAGGCTATGTGTTGAGGGCCTGGCTTCCATCATGGTGGGAAGACATTAGGTCATTGGAGCCGTTCCCTTGAAAGGTATCCCGAGGACTTTGGACTCTTCATCTTTATGTCTTTTGCCTCCTGACCCTGCTAATGTGGCCAGGCTTCTTCACATGGGTTCTGTTGTCACACACTGCATCACCCTGGGCTGCCAAGGTGGTGGGAAGAAGGGTTTTGAATGAAGAGCAGATTTTCAGAGGGACTCATGGTTTCATATCTTTTACCGTAATCAATTTTGTAAATGTGAAAAAATAAGCCGGGCATGGTGGCTCACGGCTGTAATCCCAGCACTCGGGAGGCAGAGATAGGAGGATTGCTGAGTTCGAAGCTTGCCTGGGCTACATAGTGAGCTCAGAGCCAGCCGGAACTACAAAGCAAGACCCTGTCTCAAAAAAATAAAAAAATAAAAATAAATAAATGAGGTTGCCAGTTTAAATATTTTTTCTATCTTCCAAGTTAGTGGTTTTAATTAGTGTTCAGTAAAGTTGTGGTAGATTTGTGGAGAGGAAAGAACAGACATGTGGGGGTGGGCCTCACATCACTTCATGAAAACAGCTCAGCTGTGTCTTTACATGGAATTTGTTATAATTTCTAGCAATAAATGATTCATATGCCAAGAAGTTCAAATAAAAATATAAAAGAAAACAACAGACCTCAAATCACTTTTTGTCTTTTTTTGTCCTTCTACAAATCCATTGCCTTCCTGTTTATATAGTGAACTTCCCATCTTTAGTAAACTATGTGTAGGAGCACTTGCAAGTACTTTAGCAAAAATCATACATATGGGGAACAATTGTGATTATTCCATCTTCTTACAACTAAATGCTGTTGCTCATTTACATGTTGCTAAAAAAGAACAGGTCTGAAATTTATATCATGGAACTATAACTATGTCATCTGTCACAGTTCTGTCAGTTTGCCTGGTTCATCAAGGCTGTTCATTTCTGTTCTTTGGGACTTTATGGGGGACATTTGGGTGTCAGCATGGGATGGAGTCCTGTGGACATTTGCAGGGCTTCCTAAATGACTGAGGCAATCTCCTTCTCAGCTTAGTCTTAGGGATTCTCCTCCGGAAATCTTTCATAAAGTAGTGAAACACTTTACAAAGGAGCTCAGTGCCCCCAAAACATGCAAAAGTGAAGGTTGTCACACTTTTGTAAGGGATGTCTTCAAACTAACAGCTGCTTCTCCTATATTCTACTATTTATAGCATGCTGCTGGCCAACCTAGACTGAGGCTAAGTGGATAGAATGGGTATAAATCCTAGGAAGAATGGTTCACTGAAGTCCACTGTTATGTTCAGCATCCCACTTTATGCTCAGCTGTATAAATGAGCAACAGATGATTTCTCTTCTGCCCTGCTATGTTGAAAACAGACTAATCTTCAAATTATTGCCTGCTGATTTTCCTCTGACAGGTTGACTATGTGCTTTCACCCTCTATTTTCTACTTTTCTAGAATAAGATTGTCTAAATTATCAGCACTGATGGCCAAAGCATAGCCATTTGGTAAACAAGTACTTTCTGTAGTGTGTGCTTTAACATAGTGGATATATGCAAATTGTATGCATTATTTTTTAACTTTCTCTTCTTTAGTATGTACAGTAATTATATAAGATTAAAAAGCATTAATGGGGAAAAATCTGTTTGTCTTGCCCATAAGAAATGATGGAACATATTTGTATTGAAAACTGATTGAGTTACATGATGAAATCCTTGTCTTATTCCTCCACCAAGCTTACTAGAAAAAAAAAATTATCTTGCACAAGACCCCTCCTTCTAAATAACTCTTTCCTCCTTCACAGTGGGGCAAAACTTTCCATCATGAGTTCATCTATCCAGGGTAGCAGTGGGGCACTCTGGAATGAGATTTTTGCGTTCAGCTTGAATGTGTACAATGGGAAGTTCCAGCCTAAACATTCTCCCCCCTTTTGTGTCCTCAGAATTACCATCAGAATTATTCTAGTGAATACTATACCAGTATCTTCATTAGAACTTCCAATAATACAGTCTATGCTGGAGCCAACTCTGATAAATTCAATATCCTAAAGATTAATTAATGTAACAAAAACTAGAAAGGAATCATTTTGATATCAGTTGACATTGTTTCCAAATTTTCTTCTTTTATTCAAATATATTTTAAAAGATACTACTTAACAGTTAATTTTACATTTCATTTCAGTTTCAAATTCCTGCCCACAGTTTGAGAAGGTTGGTGTACATTCCAGTTAGATTGCATCTGATGTCTAGATTTCCTGTATATATCCTGCTAAATCTTGATTGGTACTCTGTGTCTCCTTTAACTTTAACAGCAGGATGTCTAACAGAAACTGAACTAGTAAATTCTCTGCTGAACTTATCTCAGTAGGACTTTTCTCTGTTGAACATTTCACAGCAGCCCATTATCCGGTGTGTGGGCATAAGTCTATTTCAGCAATTAGGAACTTGTGATACTTAATAATACAAAAAAATAATTTTTAAAGTAATACTGACTAGCATTATAAGCTATATATATGAGTTTTCTTCTTCAGGATATTTCTGTGAGCATCAATAAAAGAGAGTAGTTATCTCGTAGAGAGGAGAAAAATGCTACCACATGGCTCATTGTCTTCACGCCACCATTACCTGGTGATGGTTAGTCCACGACGGGCCTTTGTAAGCCTTCATAGTCCTCCAGGTAATGTGGAGAGTCACGAATACGGCAGGAGCAAAAGTTAACAAGTCAAACTGGCAAGTGAGCCATATTACGCCAACTGAAATGTATTTACTTATAATTTTTGATCATTTATCTGAATGTGTAACTTATCAGTGGGAAATGTATTTATAAACTTTAACTAGGTATCAAGTACCACAGTGCTAAACCAGGTGTACATCTATACTATTATCTGAAAAAGATTTAAAATGGAAACTCCTAAATGAGTCAGAAGATGCTAGGTAGATTACACATGTGCACATACGTGCGCACATACACAAACGCATACACACACCTTTTCTATAATCTTTAACTTTATTCATCCCAAGTTTTACTTTCTGACCTCTATGAAAGACTTTTTCCTCTCTTTCTAAGACAATCCAACCTTCAAAGCTTTCCCAAGAGTTTCATCTCATGCTTTGATGCACCAACTCAATTGATCACATGACATACAATTTTCCTTTGAATCAGAAAGATTCTGCTTCACAGCAACATTTCTCCAGTTAATTTTTCCTCTTGTGACCCAGCCTCATCTCATTAATTAAAAAAGAGGAAAATAAAACATATAAAAGACTGAAAATGATTGGTGGCTAATAATTTCTATACTTTTAGCATGTCTCATATCTATTCATCATACTAATTTATCTCGTATTAGCTTATATTATGTTACCTCAGTGGACAATGAGATCCAGCACTGGTGAAAAGGTATATTTAAATGCATACCTATAATTGCAAAAGAAACAGATTAAAATTGTACTTGTATAAGAATATAGTCGATTCTCATATAGTGCTGTCTATAACTACAGGCTTTACTCTGGTTAAAACATTACTTCTCATAACGCTCATTCCAAATTAATCTTCTTACTACCATTCATAAGTGAAGAAACCGATATTTAGAAAATGTACAGGTTTCAGCAAAACATAAGTCAGAGTTATTTATTTCCATAGCTCCATGGTCCTGGAATGAGTTTATCTTTACAAATGGAGTCCAGATAACTAGGACTGAGTCCACGTCTAGGAAGTCTGACACATACTTCACACATATCCCATTTACTCCTCACAACAGCTATATTATAGAGGAAATAGTTTATTTTCCTAATAAAAAACAGAAATGTGAATTTAAGAAAATTATTTTAAATTCAACAACTATTAAGATACAGAAGAATTTTTAAAATAAGCTGTGCTTCATGTTTATGAGAAAAAGATGTGTGTGTTGAATGGAGGAACCCCACTCACTACTGTGAAGACACAGTAGTGTACTAGGAGGTGAAAGCAGGCAGAAGATACGTGAGCAGCTTGCTCTGGGCACTGCTTCTCATAGCAATGGAGTTTCTGAACAGTGTTAAAAAGACTGAATCCTGGGATGGAGATTTAGCTCGGTGGTTCCAGCGCCTGCCTCGCAAGCACAAGGTTCTGAGTTCGATCCCCAGTAACCACATACAATGCTGGGCGTGGTGACTCACACCCACCAGCAATCAACACCACATACCACAGTGCCGGGCGTGGTGGCTCATGCCTGTAATCCCAGCACTTGGGAGACAGACAGGAGGATTGCTGAGTTCAAGGCTTGCCTGGGCTACATAGTGAGCTGAGGGCCAGCCTGAACTACAAAGTGAGACCCTGTCTTTAGAAAGGCTACTCTGACATCAGTATAGATGGATGATAGGGAAGATTGGATATGACAAGCATATCATATATTTAAGACTTGAAGTCTAATTGGATATAAGGAGTATAATTAATAAATTGGCTAGCCTAAGGCTCAGTTTCCTAACTGGTTCCCTAGCTTATAAAAAGTGTGTTAATCAGCATTAGAAATCCAAGAACAGAAGCACATTTGCAGAGAAAATTCAATGAGTTCAGTTTTGTATATATATATTAGGTCAAGGCTCATTAGGTCAAGGCTCAATGAGAAAGTACAGTTAGCAATGTCCATACAGAGCCAAACATATATATCAAATTTGGAAATAAAATACACTTATTGATTATATAAGGTGTCAGTGAAATTATGGAATTTACTGAGATAGAAATTTGCAAACTAGAAGCGTTCTCTGTATCAAATGTGGGAAAGTAGCTTCAGTGAAGGAAAAGAGAAAAAGCATATTTTAACAGGTGAGATTGACCAGATATGAAAAGTGTGGAGATGAAGAAGTTTAGGCCTTTGATAGGTCAGAATCAGAGATTAAAAATCAAGATGTTTCATTGTTATTCTTCTTTGAGAGGTAATGGTAGTGGTTTATACTTAACTATTATCCTTCATGATAAAGAAACTATGGTGTCACTGATAGCATTGATGAAGGCAACAACTACACTAAGATGGTGAAAACTGCAAAGAGAAGGGATAATTCAAAACTGGAAGGATGAGATGAACATGGTAGTGGGTCAAAATGCAGGTGGATGTATTAGCATCAAAAGGGAAAATTCTTGATGTCATGGTCAGAGACTGGAAGAATAGGCAGAAATGGATGAAGACAGGGATCTGTGGCAGGAGTAAATGTTTATCTTTTTCCTAGAAAAAAAAATTGCAAGAATGTGAGATTCGCTAGAAACTGGAATTGAGAGTTGGAATAATAATTTTCAGCTAAGGAAAATGTAACCAGGACTAAATGGAATTTTTTTTTCCAAACAAAATTTGTACTTTTGTGTCTTTGACTATGTAACTAATGAGTAATTACACTTTATGTTTAATTTTTAAAAACCTAGAAGATACTCATGATGGTCATTTTTAGGCAAAGTTGTCTCAGCAGCCAGTTGGAGCTGGGGAGGTCTTTTCATAAATTAATTTTTCAAGAATTTAATTTCAAATAAAAATTTCGAGAACCTTTTTATTTTCTTCATAGCAACAAATTTACATATATCCATTCAATTATGAGAACTTTGAGCAAGCAGTGTATTATCAGTATGTAAAGGAATTATATTTAGTTGTGTTTTTTATTTAATTTCCCTCAAAAGTTGAGGGAAATCTTAAATTTGATTGGCATTTTCATTAAATTGACAGTTATTTACAAGACTGGTTACTTGTCACTGGATATAGACAAAATTTCTCTAGTGAGTCCAAGATAACTTTTATAGCCTTACATTTTATGTGTCAAACTAAATCTCATTGAAGTAGCTATTTCATATCTGCTGAAAATTGTTGGCATTACTTTAGCTCCTTCAACTTCAACAAAATGCCATGCATAAAATATCCTTATCCCTTAACTTGCAAACCATAGATAATGAATCTACAAAAGTTCAAATACACTCGTATTGGTTAGTGCTTGTAATAAGGAGGTAATTGAGTAAACTAAACAGAAAGTGATAATAAATTCTTTCTCTTTGTGGGGGAAGGACCAGAGTGTACACAAACTATGACCTCTATAGGAATGCAGACAAACTGATCAGAAACTCTCTCCACGTTTACTTACACATGGTAAGTGACCGAGTCCAACTCAACCATTAGTTGTACATCTCTGGAGCTTTTTTCTTTTTCATCCTTTTGCTAACAACAGAACAATTTATTTTATGATTTAGCAACTTCTTCCCACATGTCATAGATGTCATTAATCCTTACAAATCACTCCATCGTCCTCTGGTGCTTTGTGGAAGTTTTGTCTTTTCAGAACATACTGAGAAAGGCAGCTGAACAATAAGCATGCTATACTAATTTTTCAGGATCACTTTAAAGCAAGTCCTTTTCTTGTCACTCTTTCTTCCAAGCACCAAAGCCTCACCTACAAATAGCTCCTGTGACAACCACTGACTTACACACCCACTTGAAAAAAGAAATGCAGAACATTTTCCAGTCATCCATGGGGAGAGCCCAAAGTAGAAAACATAAGATTTTTCTGGTATCAAACTGGTCTGACTCCTATCTTCCCCTTTTGAAGAGACCTTTTAAGTAACCCTATTTTTGTCTGTAATCAAATACTCAAGAAGTGACCCTTTAGAAACGCATACTTCCTTCCTTCCCTAAAGCCAAGGGTACTCTGTTGACATTTAGCTCAATAACTTTCTGCAAACTGTGATTCCCATTTGGCTGCTTTAGACTGATAGGAATCTCTCTCCACATGTATTCTAATATATAATGATGTGGCAGCCAAGGTTTCAAATGCCAGCGGAAATACAATCCACTGCTGTAAGAAAGCACTTATGAGCTGGCAAAGAATAAATGGCTGCCATCAGTCATAAGCTCTGGTCATAGCAGAACTTTGGCAAATGCCTAAATTTAGAAGACCCAGCGAAATGAATTCCTGCCACACCTACCAGATGTGATGTTTATCATTTTTGCAAGGTGTTTGTACAACTATACATTGCCTGGAAGATTGTAGGAAGAAATGGTATTTTAATTTTGAAGTTGATTAAAATATTATTTTAGTAAACAGGACCAGTTTTGAAAATCTGAAAACATATTTACTCATGGTCACTATTCCACATTTTTCCAAGTTGCCCCTGATGTTTTAATATAAGACATAATTCCTTTGTATGATATTTTATATCCAGGATAAGAAGTTTCCAGTATGGTTATAGCATGGTGACATTGCATATGAAAAATGTAAATACACGAATTATGATACCTAGAAGGCATTTCCTAACAGTTATTTTTTTTCAAAATCTTACAAGTTCTTAATTGTATTTTTAAATTTTTCTCTCCAAGAACGTTCAGAAAATACTCAAGTTAATATAGTTTTTCTGAGTTAAAGAGACTAGCCATACCACACCAAATGCACCTGAGCTTGTCTGAAATAAAATGATGAATTAGTTTCCTGGAAGAAGCCTAACAATATATCTGATAATTGAATAGGAAAAAGAAGTAAATGGTATTTTTAGGTGTTAACACTACAAAAATTTCATCATCCTATAAGCCAAACAACCTGTCTACAGACGAATTAAATTGAGTTACCTATTGCCAACAGTTTAAAGAAACCAAAATAAGATTAATACCAATTATAAAACTGTTGCGTTGTTTCAAGAATGGAGTGCAGAAAAGTTTTTTGTTTCTTTGTTTTGTTTTGTTTTGGAGACAGGGTCTCATTTTGTAGTTTAGACTGGCCCTGAGCTCACTATGTAGCCCAGGCAAGCCTCGAACTCAAAAAAATTCTCCTGCCTCTGCCTCTTGAGTGCGGGGATTATAGGCGTGAGCCTCCACACACAGCATTTGGAGTGCAGAAAGTTTATAGTCACTGAATCAAAGGATAATTCTCAGTGAAACTGGGGCATACTTTTATAAAAGCATATGAATCGTAAAAATTGGAGTTCAATTTTCATTGTTTTGTAATAAAATTATTTAATAAAAGTGGATCTGGCCAGAGACTTAGCTCAAGTGATATGGTGCCAACCTTGGAAGCACAGGGGTGGGTGTTCAGTCACTGGAACAGCAATAATAATAATAATAATAATAATAATAATAATAATAATAATAAAAGTGGATTAAAATACTTTTCAAAGGTGTAATATTTCATTGTTGAAATATATAATTTTATTATTATCAACAACTTTTCAATTGTATTCTTTTTGGCATTTGTTATAATCTGTTAGTATTTGAATAGTGACGTTATAGAAAGAAATATTTGAACTATCAGTAGAGTTGTAGGAAACTAAAGTGCATCACACACCACTGTGCTTTGAATTTTACCCCTTCTCCATAATGTGGAAAAGTAGTTTTTATGTATTTGTCTCAGCACTGCAGACTGCATGCATGACATGCTACTCATTTTAGTCTAAGCAATGAAAACATGACAAAATAAGAGAGATTATCTTCTAACCATTAAGTATGTTACATCATCGGATATGTGACCAATGATGTGCTTGTGACGTGCTTGTGAAATATCTTTCCTCTCAGCTTGTAGATCCTCTGTATTACTGCTATTAGGATAAAGTTAATTTCATAGAAGTTATCAGAATAGTCTGGACCTTGGAGAATGAAAAGGGCCGTGAGAAAACAGAAAAAGTTGGGCAAGACCAGATCACACAGCAGTGTACTTTAATTCTATTGAAAATACAACTGAAAAGTGTCAAAGGGCTTTTAGTTTAGACCAGATATAATCTTATTTGAAATTTACAATGTATTCTTGACTGCTAGATAAGTGAGAATAGAGGGAGTTGATAGGAGGCTACTCTGTCTCCGGAGAAACCTGTGGCGTGGACGGATGGAACTGCACTAAGCACCATCCAAGTGGTCGGAGGTACAGCTCTACTCCGAGCGCAAGCGGCAGCACCTGATCCACGAGGAGTTGTCCAGGACTCAGAAAGAATGAGAGTCAAACCTTCTGTTTTGATCAAGTAAAGGAATGCTGATGTCATTTCCAGGGAAGACTTGGGGAAAACAGATCAAGAGAGGAAACAAGAAGTATTTATGTGGCAATGTCGCATTTGAAATTTTATGGGAAGTCAAAATGAAGATGTGGATAGGACTTGACACACTGGTGCACTCACCCACTTCCCTCCGCCTAATCCTTCCACTATGGTTGTCACTGACCCGCGTTATTCCAGTCACTGTCCTTTTTCCCCATTTACACTCTGGGCTTATTAATTTGACTCCTTAATAAAAACTCAGATCCGCACAGTAACCCAGGATTCCCTAGCTGATGTGGCCATATTGCTTATGACCACCATTCACACCAGCCAGACCTGTTCCTGCCTGGGGCTCTTCCTGCCCTGTTGCTTCTGTCTGGAGAACCCTTTCCTCCAAGGAGGTGTGTGCTTCCTGCCAATATTTATTCAAATATCATTTCTCTTATTTGTGCAACCCCAAAGGTGTTTGCTCTTAGGCATTTATAGAGTCAGGACTAAAAGTGAATAATGCTTGATTTGGTGCTTTGCCACTACTGCCTTAAAATTCTGAATGTTTAAATAAGTTACCCTGCATTTTAGATTTCACTAGGTCTCACAAACTCTGTAGCTAGCTTTGTGCTCATCAGCC
Organism: Thryonomys swinderianus; assembly: GCA_004025085.1. Lineage (NCBI taxonomy): Eukaryota > Metazoa > Chordata > Mammalia > Rodentia > Thryonomyidae > Thryonomys > Thryonomys swinderianus. Next base: position 11,699 of record PVIC010021097.1, on the reverse strand, counting down.
CCAGCCTTTTCCTTTCTCTTTACCTTGATATTGTCCTCATAATAGCTATCAACTCTTAACTCATTTCACTTTATTATTTAATTATTGTTATCCCTTCATCAAAATTCCTTGAAGGCATCTATCTGAGACAGTTGAAAACTTATGGGGGCACAAAAATATGTGCACAGATTTCTGTTACAGCCTTATTCATAATTGCCACACCCTGCAAACAACTAAAATATCCCTGGCTAAGTTAGTAGATAAGTAAATTGTCTAAATCTGTGAATATTATTCAGAGTTAAAAAGTAGTGAGCAGGGCTGGAGATTTAGCTCAGTGGTTCCAGTGCCTGCCTCACAAGCGCAAGGTCCTGAGTTCAATCCCGGTACCACATAAAATGCTGGGCGTGGTAACTAACGCCCACCAGCAATCAATACCACATACCACAATGCCGGGCGTGGTGACTCACACCTGTAATCCCAGCACCCGGGAGGCAGAGACAGGAGGATTGCTGAGTTAGAGGCTTGCCTGGGTGACATAGTGAGCTCAGGCCAGTCTGAACTACAAAGCGAGACCCTGTCTCAAAAAAAAAAAAAAAAAAAAGTGAGCAATGGGGACATGAAGAGACTCATTACTAAGTAAAAGAAGCCAGGCTGAAAGAAGTATGTATGACATTCTGAAAAAGGAAAAACTATGAAGATAATTTAAAGATCGAAAGGTGTCAAGGTTAGAGGGAAGAGAAGATTGCATAGGCAGAAATAAGGGGATTTCTGGGAGAATACAGTCCTCTGCATGATATCACTAGGATGTATAAGTAGCTATTCATGCTTCTAAACCCAGAGAAAATGCAATGCAGAAACAAACTGGAACCTAAAACATGGAACTTGGGTGATGACACATGGTGTAGGTTCACCAGTTGTACACAATGTCCCATGCTGGCAGGGTGAGAAATAGCTCTGCATGTTTAGGGAAAGGAGAGAGTAATGGGGAATCCCTGTGGCTTCTTGTCTGTTTTGCTTCAAACTTAAAATTATTCTTTAAAAACATCGTTATTCATAGCTGGGTCTCCAGTACCTACAGGACCGATGTGCTGTGGATACACACGAGGACCCTGAAACACAGTAATGAGTAAATGACTGAGCAGTCTCCAAGATAGAAGAGGAAGAGCAAGATAAAGAGCTTATGAAGGAAGTGACGGCAGAAAAAAATTAAAACTATTTCCACCATGGAAATACAGAGAAGAGGATTCCAGAAGTTGCAATGGTCAAATGTGGTGAAAATTACTGAGAGGCCATTTCTTATTGAGGGGAGTGTGGTGTTTGCCATTGATCTGGAGAAGAACAACCCTCCTCAGTACAGGGGGTTGGGTGGAAGGCAGAAGTGCATGGGATATAAGGGAGATGAGGAAGATTTTTTTTTTAAAAAGAAACACATTATTTTCTAGGTTATTGATCTATTTGTCATTTATATCCCATGTAACTCTTTATCTAAATACAGGGTAAAACAGTATTTGTGCAAAACTGAACTACAGTATTTTTTTCTAAATCTATAAAACTCCAATTGAGTACTTTTTTTCTGAGCTACACTTCAATCTATATTATTTTTAAACCTTTTTGAGGGAAAAAGATGACAAGTAATAAATATTTTATCTGTACTCAAGAGCTTTTAATATAATTATGGCAATAAGATAAATTTTAAGTTAAATAACTTTGTTTAAATAATATTCCACAGTAATATAAATGAAATATCACAATATGCTAGATAATGAATGCTTTGTAAGCAGCAATGATTGCAGTTAAGATTTCAAAAGAGAAAACGATTACTCTGCTTGTGTGGGTAACGTGCTTCAGAATAAGGGTGAGATTTAAAAGTGATCTGAAGGTATAAATAACCTGTATGTAGATTAAAAAAAAACAGTACATCTTGGGGTAATCACTGTGAGGAAAATTTAGTAGATAAACTGAAGAACTGAGAAGGAATGATTTTTAACTCCATTTTAACTGGAGAGTTTAGAAAGAAGAGAATTAGTGATAAAGCAGATTGAAAATTTAGACCATAAAACAAAATAGTGCAGGAAATTTAGTGTATTTTGCAATCATAAAAACTTAGATTTTTGATCAGTTGCTACCCTCTCCTAATTGAGAAAACTGGCTCCATAGAAACTGCAGATATTCAACATAAAACATAGCATAATGTTATTTGACTCACAGGTCTGATACAAAAGTTCACTGGTGAAACCAACTTAATGCACCTGATACATGATTTATCCCCAATCCATAGTCCTGACATTCAACATCATGTCTTAGACAGCTAAGTGTTCTAGATTATGCAACTGAGAGGCAGAGGAAAATTAATTATTTCTAAATGTACAGGTATTGTGATCAAGTTTAGGAGATCTTTTACAGATTAATCTGCTTTTACAGTGCAGAAAAATTAAAGATGAGAATGACTAGAGACCTTATGGAATAGTAGACATCCTTAGTAGAGATCACACTTCACTACCATAGGAGTTTGATTCCCTATGTCCATGATATCCTAATGGTCACATAACTTCACATATTAGCACAGCATGTTTTAACTTTTCTGAGGCTTTATATGTCTTGCATGTGTAAGTTAATGACTTTCTATCAAGCATACAAGCCTATGGACCATATCAAGACTGCCAGCCCCCCAGTCTGTCCTCCTGATTCCTGCTCTCACCCACCTTCCCTCTTCCAAAAGGGAATCACCCTTCCATTACCATTCATTGTAAATGGTTTGCATGATTTTGAATGTTCTATATATAAGTTGACCAAGAAATTACTCATCTGTGGTTAGCTTCTTTCAGTTTATTTTATACCTGTGAGATTCACTCATATGTCAACTAGAGCATTCTCTCTCCTTGATGTGTGCTATTCTGTTGCATGAATATATCACATTTTATAATTAGTAAATTAAGGGTCATTCTAAAATGACTTTTTTATAATCATTGTTTTAATTTAAATTAATCTAACTGCTGTATAAAATCATAACAAATGGACACGTACACAAGGATATATTCCTTGACACATGGAATATTCATATTTCAGGTTAAAGATCTATATCCTCTGTACTACTTACCATTCCTCTGTAACTAAAGCTTTTAAAATCATTTCCTCTAGTAATTGGTATATATGATATGTGATATTTCTTTAGAGTTAGAATACCATACAGTAGCACACCAGAACTCCTTTAGCTGCTATATAACTGGCTTAGTGCACATTCATCAATCTTTTCTTATGTGTGTATTTGTACTACTGTCTCCAGTCAATAGTAAATACCATTCTAATTTTCAGTGTTGCTAGGATTAATTTTTTATCAATCCACATATGAGTGTGATTGTACAGGAATTGTCTTTCATTTAACAATCTTCAGGTCTAGCCATTTTGTTGCAGATGACAGTTCACACTTTTTCGTGTCTGAAAATATTCCATTTTGTATATGCACTGTATTTTCTTTATCCATTCATTAGCTGATGAGTGCATGGTTTCCATTTCTAAGATAGCTATGAGCTGAGTGTGCAGATGTCTCTTCAACATAGTGGTTTTATATCCCTTGGATATATATATATATATATATATATATATATATATATATATATATATGAGGATATATATCTATATGAGGATATATATCTATATGAGGATATATATATATATATATGAGGATATATATATGAGGATATATATATGAGGATATATATCTATATGAGGATATATATATATATATGAGGATATATATATGAGGATATATATATGAGGATATATATATGAGGATATATATCTATATGAGGATATATATATATATATATATGAGGATCACATGGTCATTCTATTTTTTTTGTAGGAAAAATATATATATATATATATGAGGATCACATGGTCATTCTATTTTTTTCCTTGTAGGAATCTCCATGCTCTTTTCTCTCTTTATTGTCCTAAATCATAATCCTATAATAGTCTCCAAGGTTTTTCTTTTCTCCATATCTATAAATATCATTGTATATAGCTTTTGGAACACAAATATATGCATTTCTGTGGTAGCTATACTTTGAAACTGAATCATTGAGTTCACAGTTTATGCACCAAGAAATATCTGATACTTTCGCAGTCAGATAGTTTGCCAGGTTCAGGCCAGCAAACCCTGTTAGCAAAATGAATGAAGACATGAGAGACAGAGAATATCTTTGTGGAGGGCCAGGGGACCCCACCAAGATGGAGGCCCAGACTAACTCAAACTCCAAGATGTACTGAAAACCAACAAAGCCAAAGGGTTTTGCTGGTGCTGATGCTGATGTTTGTTCGAGGTAGAAGGCAGTCAAGTAAGGCCCAGTGACAGTTTGGCTGAATAATTAGCTTTTATCTGACCATCCTCAAGGGAGCTTCCTTGTTTTCCCCTGCAGGCTCGTCTCTGTGGGAGCTGGGAAAACATCCCTTGGTGAAGAGCTCTGGCTCCTCAGAGTTGCTGTCCTCTAGCTCTGAGACAACTGGAGCAGAGCTTTGCCAGTTGGATGTCACAGGAACTTCACAGCAGTTCACAAAGAAGGTTTTACAAGAGAATAAAGAAACATTTCAACCATTTTAGGGAAGCCAAGTATTAATTTTTTAAAAAATAATAACTTGAATGTAAGGTTGAAAATTGAGTTTTGCTGAAGTTGAGAATCTCAGTTTATCCCATGTCGCTATTAAGAAAGCAAGAGCAAAACAGACAGCATATTTTGAATTCATCTACCCAACAAAAGATTCATATCTAGAGTATCTAAAGATCTTATTATTGCATCAATCAGGAAAATAAAACAATAACATGCAAAAGAATTTAGTCTCTCCCCCCAAATCATGCAGACCATGTCACAGTGAGCTGTCCAAATGGCTGAGAAATGTATACAAATTAAACCTTTCATAAAATGTGATGACTGCTATAATTCAGATCTAAAATACCCTCACAAAATGCTCAGGTGTAAACAGATGGGGTTTTGCCTTTTTGGGGTGTTATATTCACGTGAGGAGCAATCCATTGATCAGTTCACAGTTGGTTAAATGTTCTGTCGGGGGGTTGTCTGGTCGAGGAGGTGGCACTGGAATATACTTCAGAGATTATCTCCTTATCTCTGTCTCTGGCTTTTCCTGTTCTCCATGCTCTCACAGGGTGAGCAATTTTCCTTCGGCATCCCCTTCTTAAACACCATTTCAAACTTGGAGCCAACAGACCATGGACTGAATTCTTTAAATCCATGAGCAAAACTAGATCTCTCTTTTTAAATTATTGGTATCAAGTATTGTGTCCCAGTGATGAGAAAGAGAGTAACACCATGGCAAACACAGCAAAATATCTGGAATGAAAATGGCTGACATTAGCACGTATCAAGAGCACTGTGACATACATTGCTGAGTAAAATGTTGATAAAACCATTTTTGTTCATATGTTTTAAAACTTTACATAGATTGAGAAAAACATATTTGTTGGCTGAATCCAGCTCAAACTGCCAGTTTGCAACTTACGACAACTCTTTTATCCTATAGATTCGAATTCTAATACACAAAGAAACTTATTGAAGTTTAATTCAAGTCCTAATACCTCAGAGCCCATGCCTCCTGACTGCTCAGTTGCTGTTTTTTGTCTTTTTCATCTTATCATAAAGTGTGCCATTCTCTAAATGACTAGACAGGAAATGAAGGGTAAAGTATAATACTTTGAAATTTAACATATTTTACTTTGTGCAAGTAAAATCCATTTCATGCAATCTTAAATGAATAAAAGGAATTTAAATCAAATTTAGTTTAATTCTACAAAGGAAGTTTTAGGCTTAAAATAATAATAATAGTAAGCCCAGAACCACCTATTAGAGATTAGAATTTAGAAGGTTCAAACACAAAAGCCTTTCATAAAAAGATTCCTAGGTATTAGTCACCATTGTTTTCATACATTTGAAAGAACTTAATAGCCTACTTTATTTTTTTCTAGAATACAAATGAACTGTTCCCCAAAATCAATTAAATAATAGAACTTAGAGGCATCTTTTTATCATATGGTTTTATTGTAAATTTAATGCATTAAAGTTAATTCCCTCACCATTATTAAGAAATAGTATGGTCTTGTTGGAGTTTTAAATTTTCTACTGATGTAAGAACACAATTTCTTGGCAGACTAAATAATAGAAACTTCGGAAATGCCAAGGTAGTTTTAAGAAAGTTCATCTCCTTTAAATTTATGCATTTTAAGCCCAAAGAGATGTTTTGTCTCACCGCAAGAAAGCTTTTAATTTCACATTGAGAGAGAATTTTTTTTCATTTGGATGAATCACATGTACATCTTAAATAATATGCTCATATATTAAAACACATAGATATAACAATATATTTAGAGTCAACTACTAAAGAATTTTTTCCAACCAGATATCTCACCCATCAATTGTTGAAGTTTCAACTGCTCTTTGCTAAAATTAATTATCCAAAACTAGTAAATGTGAGAGACCATAGAAAAGTTCTTAAACTATCCAGTGAGCTTCCTCAAGTTTCTCAGCAAATGTTTAAATATTTCAATACTAAAGATGTCTGGTTTGTCAGTAATTTTTTAATTGAATTCTTTATTGGTACATTTTATAGACACCTCACAATCACACTCAACATTGAGGAATTTGTACCAGTATATAACATGAGTTAATTCTTGTTTTTACCCATATCCCTACCCACTCCACAACCCTCCCTCCCCTATATACGTGCTTTCTTTTTCTTTTCAAATCACAGTTATTCTTTCCCCTCATTACTTTCCCCTACCACATTCCCCCCCCCCTTTTTTTTTTGAGACAAGGTCTTGCTTTGTAGTTCAGGCTGGCCCTGGGCTCACTATGTAGCCAGGCAAGTCGCGAACTCAACAATCCTCCTGTCTCTGCCTCCCAAGTGCTGGGATTACAGACGTGAGCCACCACGCCTGGCCACATTTCCTTTTAATATTTCCTATTTCACAAAATCTCACATGCATTCTAGAACTTACATCTATAGGTTCTCATACCAGAGAAAAAATATGGTATTTAGAGATCTATGACCTATTTATTTCACTTAGTAGTTTGTCCTCAAGGCGTGTCCATTTGCACATAAATGACTGAAACTTGTCATTCTTTATACCAGAGTAATATTCCACTTTATAGAAAAAGCGCATCTTCTTTATCCAGTTTCCAGTTGATGGGCATCTGGGTTGTTTCCAAAACTGGGCTGTCACAAATTGAACTTCTATGAGCAAGTGTTCAAATATGCCTTTATGATATGATTCTTTTGATTCCTTCAAGTATATTCCTAGCCGAGGAACAGCAGGGTTAAATGGGACCTCTACTCCTAGTTTTCTGAGGAGTCTCCACAGTGGTCCTACAGGTTTCAATAAATTTTTACCAATTAGATGATAAGTACAAATCACACATGGTCATCTGCTTCCATCATTTTGGAAAGATTGAATGACCATAGAATATTGTTATTATGGGGCTGAAAATGCATATATATTTCCAAAAATATTAGTTCATATATAAAAACAGTTTTGTTCCTCAAATGATGAAACTAAAAGTGTTAACAATATAAAGGGTGAGGAGGCAAAACTACAGAAAAAGCAAAATGGTAGAGAAAATCTTCACAGCCTGTGCTGTAGAAGTTTGTAGAAGACATTCATTCACTGCTCTTAATGTTTCACTTTAACGAGAAATATACCCAATCATATTCTTTTTTACAAAATGTTGCCAACTTTTTTTATCCAGCAATGGAACATTTTTTAGGTTTCAAATATCTGCTTTAAAAAAGTGTCTAGAACAATTAGTAATATTTATAAAGTGAATTTCTGTATTGTCAAAAAGTCAGAGTGAAAAAAATGGATAATCTATTTCCTCAGAATATTTAACACCCAAGACAGGTACAAACAGATTATATCTTTAGTTTCTTGCCACAGTTTTCCACACACTTATGCTTCAGTAAGTGATATATGAAGTTTCAGATAATGTATAACTAACTAATCAACAAACTCAAAGTACTAGTACAATTTCACTAAGACCTAAGATTCTACTCCCTCCCTTCTTTCTTTCCCTTTCTTTTCTTTTTTCTCCTTTTCCTTCCTCCATCCCTCTACCATTTCCCCTTCCCTCTCTTCTTCCCATCCTCTCTCTTCTTCTTTCCTCCTCCTCTACTTTCTTCTCCTCATCCTTCTTCTTCTCTGTCTCTCTTTCTCTCCCTGTCTCCTTCCCTCACTCCTACTTTCTCTCTCTTCCTCTACCTTTAAGAACTGCACAAATGCATAGCCAGGTATATACTCATCTACCAAAAATAGGATGCAGCATGCCTTCCCTTATTTTGCTGTGATGATATTGCATTTTAGCTTGTTTTTCCTCTCTGTAGACAGTTACTGTATCTTTTATCAATGTCTTCTGATAAGCTCATCCAAATTATATTATCATTTTCTTTGCATGTTTTATCTTTAAATCACAAAATCCTTCAAGTCATGATTCATATCTATAACAATATAAAAATGGCATTTAAATATAACCATACATAATGCTTGGTATTAAAACTTAGAGTTATGGGGCCAGGGATTTCGCTCAGTGGTTCCAGCATCTGCCTGGCAGGTGCAAGGTCCCGAGTCGGATCCCTTGTACTACATATGACAGTGCTGGGCATGGTGGCTTATGCCTGTAATCTCAGCACTCAGGAGGCAGAGACAGGAGGATTACCATGAATTGAAGGCTTGCCTGGGCTACATAGTGAACTCAGGGCTAGCTTGAACTACAAAGTGAGACCCTGTCTCAACACAAAAAGTAAAATAAAATAAAATGAAAATGAAAGAGTTATGATTAGATTGTCCCAATGTGTCATGGGTTTTTAAAATAATTTTAGCTGGATGTGTAGACCACAAATGTGTAGTGTTCAACCATAATGCTGGTTCAAACTGGCTAAAAAGGAGACTTTTTGAATGTTCTTACCACAAAGAAATGATCTTTTAGAAATGTTAATTACCTTGATTTGGTGATTCTAAAATCTACATATGTACAAAAGTGACATTATACTCAATAGGCATACACAATTATAATTTTAATGAAAAAAAATAAAACTCTAAAAAGAGGGTACTGTTCTCTCACTCCAAACCTGAGAACTTCTTAGAAGTCTGGATTACTCTCAGCCTTCTTGATCCTAACCAGTTTGCAAATCAGAAGTAACTGTAGTTTTGGAGGACAAGTCTCTCCTACCAACTCGGTCCCCACCTTAAACTCCCCCTAAGTGAGGTTTCTGTGAGGTATGTCATCAAGAGCACAGACTGGAAGCTCAGGCAGACTTAACAGTCACAGGCATGATTTCTAACAGTCTGCACACCAGCAGTTTAGTTTCACACCACCCAAACATTAAGGACCCCCATCAAGTCTATCACCCTCACCCTATTTATGATACCCTTGTCCTGATTCATTTGGCAAAATGCTTTTGTTTTTGACTATGAAGCATCAATCTCTCCAGGCTGGAGATTTAGCTCAAGTGGTATCATAGCTACATTGGAAGCACAGGGTCTAAGTTAGATCCCCAATACCTTAAAATGAATAAATGCATACATACATAAATATATAAATAAATAAAATAATTGTACATAATGAACAAGCACTGCTTGATGAATTTTTTTTTTCCTTTGAGACAGGGTCTAGCTTTGTAGTTCAGGCTGACTCTGAGCTCACTATGTAGCCCAGGCAAGCCTCAAACTCAGCAATCCTCCTGCTTCTGCCTCCCAAGTGCAGGGATTACAGGCGTGAACCACTGTGTCCAGCATTATGGTATGTGCTACTTATTGCTGGTGGGAGTGAGTCACCACACCCAGTATTGTTGTATGTGGTTACCCTGATCAAATCTAATTTGTCTTCAGTCTCTCTCACCTACCCTAGCCATTGGAACTTAGAATGATTCCCCTCTCTAATACATTTCTATATCATTAAATAACTTTTCCAGGAGCACTCAGAATTCCTACTGTTATTATTATTTTTTTTTTTGAGACAGGGTCTCCCTTTGTAGTTCAGGCTGGCCCTGAGCTCACTATGTAGCCCAGGCAGGCCTCAAACTCAACAAGCCTCCTGCCTCTGCCTCCCAAGTGCTGGGATTACAGGTGTGAGCCACCACGCCTGGCACTGTGGTATGTGGTATTGATTGCTGGTGTGCGTGAGTCACCATGCCCAGCATTTTATGTGGTCCCCAGGGATTGAACTCTGGACCTTGCGCTTGCGAGGCAGGCTCCAGAACCATTGAGCTAAATCTCCAGCCCCATACTGTTATTCTTTAAATCTCTTCAAATATTATTTTTCCAAAACAAGAAAATATGTGTCATTATCAAAGAATGAACAAAACTACATTTAATGTTTTATTAGTTAAAACACCAATGTGTTGCCCATCAGTCATAAATTTGTTACAGAAGAAACAGTGACAGTCGAGAGAAAACCACTCTGACCTTTACTTTTACAAATAAAAGTCAAGTCTGATCAGATAACCAAAGCACAAATCATCAGTTGTAGCAACAATAGCAGAGAGGAAAAGCAAAAGGAAGCATAAAATGCCTCTTACAATATCAATTCAATTCTAATACTATGTAGGGTCCTGCAGTCTTAACATACGTATCATCGTTAATCCACTAATCGTTTAGGAACTCGACATGATACGTGTATCTTTGGACTAGAAAAAGAAGTAGATAGATTGAAATTACAAGGAAAAAAAAACCCTAGAACTTAACTAATGACTTCAGCTGCATAAATGTAGCCTCTCCCCCATAATTAAGTTTGTTCAAAATAAAGCCCATATTTTTAATCAAATTATTTGTAGGAATTTTTTTTACAATATTTTCCTACTTCTTTGTAGCATCAGAATATTTTGAGAGCTAGTAAGTGTCATTATTTACTCAAGAATCATTCAAATTTTGAGCCTGCTGCTAACACCCAACTCACTCCTGATTACATTATAGAAACAGCTTCCTTCAGGATGATTCTCAGAACCCAACAGACGCCACCTTCACCAGAATTTCACACACACATCAAACGGTGGACAACCTTTGTCCCAACATGGTCATGTCGAAGAAAGACCGCGAATATCCCTTTTCCCCCAATTTGTGTTTCGTTTCTCGCTTTTTGTCACAGTGTACATATTGTAGGACAACCTTACTGAAGCTGCCTGTTTGACCCCATAACCTTTTTGCTATGAAGGAGATGATGTGAATCAGCACGGTGATCAGAGTAAGTCCTCTGTGTGGTGGTCGGACGAGGCCGGCACATCTTCCATCAACCAGCCGCATGCTCCGTTGGCATTTTCCCAGTGACTTAACTAGAAGCTTTGTCAGGTGTATGGAGGATTTTCACCTTGCTGTTTCCTAGTGTCTTATTCTAGCTGAAGAATTACAGGAATTTTCATTTGAAATTGTCTAGTTTTACATCTTTTAAAGAGTCTTAACGTTTTCATATTCACTAGGGGCCATAAATATACAAAATTATGTATCCACTTTTAATGAAAGATATTGTTCTGAAAGGTAATAATAGTCCCAGAAAATCCAGGAATTATTAATTTTTTAAAATACAGTTTGACATATTTGTTCACTTAAAATATCTGCACATATTTTCAAGAATAACACATGGGTCAGGTGAGACAAAACTTCATAAAGGTGATGACAGATCAAAATAAGTTTCTGTGCAATGGAACAGAGCTGTTTAGAATAGGAC
>PVIC010021096.1:0-28883 GCA_004025085.1 Thryonomys swinderianus | reverse complement strand
AACTCAGCAATCCTCCTGTCTCTGCCTCCTGAGTGCTGGGATTACAGACGTGAGCCACCACGTCTGGCATTGTGGTATGCGGCATTGATTGTTGGTGGGCGTGTCTCCATGCCCAGCATTATATGTGGTTACCGGGGATCAAACTCAGGACCTTGTGTTTGCGAGGCAGGTGCCGGAACCACTGAGCTAACCCTCTGGCCCTGGTTTTTCTATTTTTAATATTTTCTATTTCTAGTTTATAAACCTTTTTATAGCTCAGTGAGTGAAAGTTAGTTTTTATTTGGCGATAGATTGTATTTTAAAATGTTGCTTAGATTTAAAGGTAATTTCATCTTTCAATTTTTATCCAAAGTTATGTTTGATAGCTTCCAGGTGTGGTCGCACACACCTGTAATCCCAGCAGGGAGGCTCGAGTAGGAAGATCCCAAGTGGGAGCCCAGCCCAAGCAATTTAGAATTTAGTAGGAGTCTGTCTCAAAATCAAAAAAGCCTGTGATATGGCTTAGTGCAGAGACACTAGGTTCAGTTTCCAGAACCAAACAACAAAAGAAAACAAAACAAAAATTCAACTCTGTATTGTAATTTACATTGAATTCCTGGGTTTAAAAGCATCCTAATTGTGTTAGTTGACTTTTTGTCACTGTGACAAAGCACCTGAGATACACCAGTTTACAAGTGAGGAAGCTTTATTTTGGATCAGTGCTTCAGAGGTTTCAGTATGTGGTTAGTTGGTCTGTTGCTTTTGGACCAATTTACATTGTTGTGGAAGCATATAGTAGAGGAAGCTGTTCCCTTCATGCTGGCCAGGAAGCAAAGAGAAAGAGGAGGAACAGGGTCCCATTATCTCCATCAAAAGCAGAGTTCCATGGCTAGTAGACTCCACCTCATAAAGGTTGTGCTGTTTCCCAGTAGTGCTGCAGATGGCAACCAAGACTTTAGCACGTGGGCCTCTGGGGGACATGCATGATCTGAACCACAGCACTAGTGAAGATCTACTATGTATTATTATTTAATCCACTTTTTACATTGAATTATGATAAATCTTATCTTCTTAGGTATTTCTTCATTCTTCAAAGAAAACCACTATTGACATATTGCTAATTGTACATGCTGGCTTGGTTACTTAACATTTACAAAATCAGTTGTGTGAAAGTTGCACAGTGTGATGGTTTACTAAAAATCATTAAGAATTAATGTTGTCGGGGCTGGGGCCTGCCTGATAAGCTCAGAGTCCTGAGTTTGATCACTGGTATAAAAACAAGAAAAACGAATTAATGTTGGAGTGTAAGAGTTTTTGTCTTATCCTGAACTAAATGTACAGGTATCTTTGTTTTGTCTCTTTAATAGATAGCAAATAATAAAGATGCATTACGGAAGACTTGGAACCCTAAGTTTACTTTGAGAAGTCACTTCGATGGCATTCGAGCTCTTGTTTTCCACCCAGTTGAGCCCGTTTTGATAACAGCATCAGAGGATCACACATTGAAAATGTGGAATTTGCAGAAAACAGCCCCAGCTAAAAAGTGAGAATATTCTTTAATTTATTTGAATATTTTAGTTGCTTTTCCACAGGAAAAAAATTAAAATTATTGCTATTCAATTTTTCTTCTAATTCCTTCTCTATCATGTTACATAATCGAGGGTTTTTTTCCTTCATACAATCTAATGTTAGGTTAGAAAACTGACATGTAGGTAAACATGGTATTTACCTGACTGTTTTCCTAAAAGAGTTTATAACTGCTGATTACATTCTTTATGGATGAGGTGTATTTCTTTTTTTTTTCTTTTTTGAGTCAGGGTCTCACTTTGTAGTTCAGGCTGGCCCTGAATTCACTATGTAGCCCAGGCAAGCCTTGAACTCACAGCAATCCTACATGAGGTGTTTTTAATGGCTGTCATATTGAGGGAATGCCTTATCTCTACTGAAAATTTCTAAACAGGTACAGATAGGCATGTTTAAAGTGATCAAACTTCTGGGGCCGGAGGCTTAGCTCAGTGGTTCCGGCGCCTGCCTCGCAAACGCAAGGACCTGAGTTCGATCCCCAGTAGCCACATATAATGCTGGGCGTGGAGACACGCCCACCAACAATCAACACCGCATACCACAATGCCAGATGTGGTGGCTCACGCCTATAATCCCAGCACTTGGGAGGCAGAGACAGGAGGATTGCTGAGATTGCAGCGGCTTGCCTGGGCACCATAGTGAGCTCAGGGCCAGCCTGAACTACAAAGCAAGACCCTGTCTCCAAAAAGCAAAAAAAAAAAAAAATGATCAAACTTCTATAGAGTGGAAGAGAGGAAAGGGTGATGAGAGATGGGTACTTCTCTTTGGTCTTATCTTTTGTCTCCAGACCTTTATGTATAGAACAGACAGATACTCTTTTGTCTTCACTTACCTGCTAGTACTTGCCTTGGCCCATTTGTCCCTAAGTATCAAGAGATCTGATTCACTACAAGCCTTTTCACCCAGCTCATTTGATTTGGTGGAGTCCTCATTGGAGTACTTTTCCTTCCATGGACCATAATGTACAGAGCCATTGTCTGCCAGTGGGGAGTTTTATGCAGTCTTGGTCATTTTTGTTATTATAAAATTGCAACTGAACATCAAATAGAAAAGGTTACAGAAGTTCTACAACTGATAGAGGACATCTGTTGGCAGTTTAGATCAATGATACACATGCTATTAGTCATATACAGAAGAGATAAATACTTGATTTAACAACTTGCAGCAGATAGCACAACAAGATCTTGGTAGACCAAATGGACTTGGTATTTTTAGTAGAGAAAATTTTGATTCTGTTTATACATTGTGCCTTTCACTTTTCTAGTTCTTTGGTCAGTATGCTAATCCTCGCACAGTCACAGTAAGCTAGCAATGTGAATAACTTATGATATTCTTGCGTAAAATTTAGAAAAATACTTAAATTTCTTACTGGTAATATAGTAAAAAAAATAACCTTCACATGTAAGTAACAGTGGCATATTTACTTTTAAACTAAAAGCTTGGTAATGACTCAAGGAGAAATAATGTATAAGTAACTACAACACATGCAGAGAAAATGGTAAGGACTTGATTTTAAATTCAGTTTCCATTAACAGTATGGCCCTCTAGATAATGTTTTGTGTGCCCACAGTGGTATTATTAGCAATAAATTCAATTATGATTTAAACAGTTTGTAAAGTATTAAGGATAAGCATGTTAACCTTCACGGAAAGACAAGGAAATTAATTACCATTTGTTGAAATCCTATTTGCATAGTTCTATCTCACAGGCTATTTTTTAAATTGCAGTCTCTTCATTTCATAGTATTTATTTGCTATCTCACTTTTTCTTTTATTTTGAATATGAAGGAATCTGAAGTTATCATATGCTAACTTATGTACAGTTAGCCAGTTAATGACAAAAGTTGAATTCAGAGGTTTATCTGTTCAAAGCCTGTGTTGTTTTTTTTCTTCAGTCAAATAAACTATGTCAAAGCTAAAAGCATTATGACAGAGTTATTATTACTGAAAAAGAAGCTAGTTTCTTGACGTGTCGGAAGTGTTATTGGGGTTAGGTAAGCTTTCTTTGTATCCTGAGAATTGTATTTTACCATAGCATCCATACATCTAACAGTAGTTGTTATGACACATGTATTCTGTTTACCACTGAATAACATTGTCCTTGTTCTGTTTTAGGAGCACTTCTCTTGACGTAGAGCCTATCTATACATTCAGGGCTCATAAGTAAGTGTGTGGCTTTTCCTTATTTTGTTTTATTTATTTATGTAGGCTTTTCCTTATTTTAAACCAACATCATTGTAAAAAGTCTGACTAGAATATTTTATTTTTCTTCCTTTTACTTATTTTGTTATGTACTTTTTGTACTTAATAGTGTTTTTTGGTGACTAGATGGAACTAGTGTTACAATATGCTAAGAACAAGTTCATCACTATCAGATTAGGGATCTTCACTGAGAGTTTTTACTTTCCTGGTCCTTAAATGGTGCATGTCTGTGTATTTTAAAATAAAGTTGAGATAGTTAGATTAATTTTTTTCTATTAAACATATCATATATAAAAATATTCAGAGACTGGATCTTTAGCAAGCAGTAGAATGCTTGCTTAGACTATGTGAGGCTCTGGGTCTTTCCCTGGCACCACCAAAGGATATCTCTATTGTGATCACTTTATCTATACATATATGGGACATGTTTGTTCATTTGATTCATCATAGAGACTGGCATACTTCATATGTATTGTCAAAATGGTCAGATAGTAAATTTTTTTAGGCCATTTTGTTTCCTGTTGCAAATTTTTGGTTTTCATTGTGTCATATTATATTGTATTTTGGTTTTGGTTCTGGGATTGAACCCAAGTCCTTGTTTTTTGTTTTGTTTTTGTTTTCTTGTGTGTGTGTTTGAGCCCTTTAAAAACATTGACAATTCTTGATTTTTTTTTCTTTTTTTTTTGCAATACTGGGGATCAAACTTGGGCCCTTGTGTTTCCAAAGTAGGCATGGTACCACTTGAGCTAAATCCCCAGCCCTTTTAAGACAATTCTTAATTGCAGAAACAGGTTTCTGGTTTAATTTATCTTGGAGGCCATAGTTCACCAACCTCTGGATTTATTGGAGGAAGAAAAATCAACAATGTTTTGATGATATTTTTATTCATTGTAAAAAGCAGGAAAATAGAAAACCATTTGAATAACTAAGTATTCTTATTTTTTAACAAATCACATTTTTACCTGATTACTTGCTTATTTCCTACCCTAGAGGTCCAGTTCTTTGTGTGGTCATGAGTAGCAATGGTGAGCAGTGTTACAGTGGTGGTACAGACGGACTCATCCAGGGCTGGAATACCACTAACCCCAACATTGACCCGTATGACTCCTACGGTATGTGACTTCTCAGAGTTCCCAAGGAGTAAAATATCTTTTTACACATGTTTTCGTAGTGTATAAAGGATTAATCAGATATTTTTGAGACTAGATAGGTGAAAGAAGCATATTTATTTAAGAACTAGTTTGACAGAAAAAAAATTATTCTTTAGAAAACATTTTCCAGCCCCCCAAAGTCTTATTGATTGGAAATATTGATAATTGTTGATTGATAATTATTTTCTTTATTTTAGACAGTATGGTATATGATATAAAATTACTAATCTGCAAACACTTTATTACAAGTTTGGACAGAAAACTATAGGAAAATGAGTGTTGGAATTATTCCCTTAACCAATTATTGAGAAATATGTAAGGTAATAATTAGTTGTGGAGCCCATTCTACCAAAATATTTCAAAGGCATCAAAAATTAAGAAGTCCCCATTAGTCTTGTGAATAGTATTAAAAGCCACAAGTTCATACTGTCACCCATCACTAAATGTTATTATAAGGTCTCTTATAAAAAATGTTTCAGAATTGGCTTCTGGTTTTCTGTTAAATTCCAGGAGGTTTAATGCATCATATTTGTCATGAAGCCTGTTTTAATTTCATTATCACTTTAGATTGATTTTACCACTAAAACTAAGTAAACATAAATGTAAGAAATGAAAATTTTCTCCAACTTTTTATTTTCTTTGTGGGGTGACAGTGCTAGGGATTGAACCCAGTGCCTTCACAGTCATATCCCCACATCTTCTTTTTTGATTTATTTTGAGACAAGGTTTTGGTAAGTTACTAAGTTGCCCAGGCTAAACTCACACGTGTGATCTTCCTGCCCCAGCTTCTCAGGGTGCTGGGACTACAGGTGTTTGCCACCGATACTTTACCCTCTCTGGTCTTTTGCCATTCCCTCAGCATCTAAGTAAATTCGAGGTGAGAGAAAGGCATGTACTTGATCCCATTTCTCTTGCCTCTGTATAGTCTGTTTTGCTCATCAGTGTTTCTTTGATATTATCTAGAAGCCATGATTAGTTAAGAGTTTTGTGTTCTTTCCCTTAATCCATCTGCATTATGACTTCCAAGAATATCACTCGAATATAACCAAGATTGTCAGTGACTAATCGCCCAGTCTAGAGATATTTTACAGTCCTTTTTTCTACTAAATGTATTGGCTATAATTGAAAGTATTAAGAATTCTGTTGTTTTAGAAGTTTCCTAGTCTTTTGGCTTGAAATTTATGATGATTCCTCTTCTCTCTTTTTCCTGGAGTCCTTTTATGTTTCTTACCTTAAACAGTCTTATTTATCAAGACCCACACCCTAACTCATTCTTTATAGTGTGCATTCCTTGATAAATTGAATTGACTTATGTGGCTTTCTGGGATGTTGAGTGATAAATCTTTTAAAGCTCCAGAATCTCTTTAGGAAATTTCAGTATGGTTGTTTCACTGTCCTTAAGCCTCAGCATGCTCTGTTTCTTCTTGTTTAATTGGTCACACTACTAAA
Source organism: Thryonomys swinderianus (assembly GCA_004025085.1). Taxonomy (NCBI): domain Eukaryota; kingdom Metazoa; phylum Chordata; class Mammalia; order Rodentia; family Thryonomyidae; genus Thryonomys; species Thryonomys swinderianus. Next base: position 22,519 of record PVIC010021096.1, on the reverse strand, counting down.
AAAGTAGCCCAACCCAAACTAGAAATCTTAAGTTTTCCTTGGTCCCTCGTTCTGACATATTATCAAGCTTATCCTCTAGCCTGTTAGTACAAGTCCCTGAATATTTCTTGAGTTTACTCCTTCTGCTGTGGCCCATGATCGACTGCCCCACCTTAAGTTGTTGTCATCACTCTTGCATTTTACCAACCAGTCCCTTTATCTTGTTTCTGTTTGTCTTCTATACCATACCAAGGTTGCCTTATTAAATACTCAATGACCTACTTAGTGTTCCTGGGAAGTTCTTAACTGAATCTCTAGATAGCTTTCAGGATAATTTCTAAGTTTCTTTTTTTTTTTTTTTTTTTTGAGACAGGGTCTCGCTTTGTAGTGCAGGCTGGCGCTGAGCTCACTATGTAGTCCAGGCAAGCTTCAAACTCAGCAATCCTCCTGTCTCTGCCTCCTGAGTGCTGGGATTACAGGTGTGAGCCACCACGCCCGGCAATTTCTAAGTTTCTTAATGTGTTGTAGAAATCCTGTCATAAACTAGCTGCCCTCACCACATTTTTTCCCTGTTTCAGAAGCCATACTCTAGCAATACTGAGTTGTTCCTAAGTTTCCTTGCCATGTCAGATTACTTTTCTTGCTGTAATTTTGTAGATGCTGTTTATTGTCAGGCATAATATGCCTTCCCTCTATTCTCTGATTGATTACAGCTGTATACGCTAGATCCCACTGTCTTTCTTTCAGAAATTTTCATTCTTCCTGGTCACTTTCCACATTACTTCTCTGCCACTGTTTCTGTACTCTTAATACTGTGTTTGTGAGGACAGGGGTAGTGCCATGTCTTAATCATCTGTGTGGCACCAGCACCAACCATGGTGTCTGATATACAGTGATCTTCAATAAATATTTTACGGTGGTCTAGAGGATATAAGACATAACACAATGGGTATTTCTGGACTTTACACTTGTGGGCCATCTTGAAATCACCACTTCATAGAATCATCGTGAAGATGAATAAAGTTTCTGGTGCGATTGTTGTCATGAAACTGTGTAGTGATCCTCCCCCTGTCCTCACGTGCACATCATCACATCGCACTTGCTACTGTCCAAGGATTTGGGGATTCCCATACATTTCGGTTCCTGTCCACTGTGAGTGTCATTCTCCCCGGGGACTCCCACGGATAACTGCCATTCATTGTACAGTAGTCAGCGTACTGAAGAAACTCAGAGGAGGGAAGGACCTCTGTTCGCTTCCCAGGGAACATGAGTTGTGATTTCTCCATAGGTACATTAAATTCAAATTATTTGTATTGACTTATTTTTACAAATCTAGATTAATGGAAGGACAAAAGGAAGAAGCAAGGATATACCTAATACATTAGAAAGACAAATATGTGCTTTTTTATTTTTAAAAATTTAAACTACATTTGTATGTTTCTAAGTGTGTTTTTAATTACTACATTAAAAAAAAATAGAACCTAGACAGTGTCTCATACTGTTACATGTGCTTTGTGTATGGGTTGTACCTTCTCTGGAACCTATGTACCTTTATGATTTTTTTCCTCCAAATTTTGCTTTGCTCTTTGATGTAGATCCTTCTGTTTTAAGAGGCTCTCTGCTGGGCCACACAGATGCAGTTTGGGGTTTGGCTTACAGTGCTGTGCACCAGCGTTTGTTGTCCTGTTCAGCAGATGGCACTCTTCGTTTGTGGAACACAAATGAGGTTGCTCCAGCACTAACTGTATTTAATGATAATAAAGGTACACACTTTATAGTCTTATTTTGCTGAATCTCTTTTATTAAACCTCTCATTCTAAAAGTATATAAGCAAGCAAATAATTCTGTGAATTCTTGCTGTTTAACTTTAATTTGAAGGTTTGTTTTTTAAAGGAACGAAAGTATATTTGTTCATATTCCCAATCTATATGTAATTCTTAAAAGCACAGTATTTGGTGAAAAAGAGATTTTGTATTTTCAAAAATTGAGGCATAATTTAAATAGAGTGAAAAATACAAGTGTCTGATAAATGATTGCAACCCTGTAACTCATCCAGATGCAGACAGAGAACATGTTTCACCTCCCAGAGCTCCTTTGTGTCCTTCCCGTTCAGTCCCCTCCTCCTCCCTAACCAGAGGTACACACTAGTGTGATTTCTTAAATCATAAATTACTTTATCTCTTTTAAACCTTCATATAAATGAAATAATATAGTGTGTACTCTTTTGTATCTTACTTTTTACTTGCTATAATGTTTCTACAAATTATTGTCAGTTTATTTCTCTTTATTATTTAATAATGCTTTAATAAGCCATAATTTATTAATTTACCTCTTGACAAAGACACTTAAAGACACTTGAATTGTTCCAATTTTGAGCTGTTGTGAATAGATTTGGTATTTCCAAAGTGATTGCATCATTTTCTACTACTAACTGCAGTGTATGAGAATTCCATTTGCTCTACATGCTTACTAGTATTGGATGTTTATTTACTTTTAACCATTGTAATAGATGTGTAGTACTATTTTATTTTAGTTTTCTTTTTCTTTGATGACCAGTTATGTTGAAGACTTTTTTTTCCTTGGCCATTTATCTTTTCATTACACATGATTTTTTTTAAAGGATAGGTTGCTTTAGTTATATATCAAGCCAAATAAAAGCCAGATTATTATGTTCATTTTACATATTATTGTATTTTCTTTTTTAAACTTTTAAAAATTAATTTACTTTTTGTGGTACCAGGGATTGAACTCGGACCCTTGTGCATCCAAGGTTGGTGCTACCACTTGAGCTAAATCCCCAGCTATATTATTGTATTTTCTGTGTTTGTAAATAAGCGCCAATGTTTTGCTCCCTCTTACCCCTCCCTTTTTTGAGACAGGGTCTCACTTTGTAGTTCAGATTGGTCCTGAACTCACTATGTAGCCCAGGCAAGCCTCAAACTCACAGCAGTCCTCCTGCCTCTGCCTCCCAAGTGCTGGGATTACAGGCATTAGCCACCATGCCCTGCACTGTGGTATGTGGTAGATTGCTGGGGATGTGAGTCACCACATCTAGCATTGTGGTATGTGTTTACCAGGGATCAAACTCAGGACCTTGTGCTTACAAGGCAGATGCCAGAACCACTGAGCTAGATCTCCGGCCTCATATTTATTTTCTATTTTCTATATGAATAAAAGTTTGCAAACATCTGTGCAAACACATTCCTGCATGTGTAATGTGAATATAGTAGTAAAATAACAGATAGAAAATAGACCAAACAAGTAAGGATAATAAAATAGAATGAGGCTGAACATTACAAAAAAAATTTATTGAATTATTATGGCTGATTCTTGTTCAAATGGTAAACTTCATTTACTTTTAAAGAAATCATACCATTATATTTATTCTACTGCATTCTAATCACATTTTCAACTCTTTGAATATGTTTTGACTCTTTTAGAATTGGGAATCCCTGCTTCTGTGGACCTAGTGAGCAGTGACCCAAGTCATATGGTAGCATCATTCAGCAAAGGATATACGAGCATCTTTAATATGGAAACACAACAGCGCATTCTCACTCTAGAATCCAACCTAGATTCAAGTATGTATACCAGTTCTAAACACCCATATTTGGGTTAGTTTTTAACTTAATCAGAATTATAACTACTACCCATAAAGTGTTACATCTCTTAGGTCTCAGAACACATTTACTAAAAGGAATATAATGGCTTACAATAGACTTAAGAGTGAGTTAAGTACATAGACATTTATAGCTATACTATTTAAAATAGCACTTGAGTATTCCACAGATGTCTGAAGTTTAATTTTATGCAAAATGACAGTTTTCAATTCTATTTGAAGAAGCCAGTATTTATTCTGGCTGGTCCCTTTTTTTTTTTTCTTTGTTTTTGTGGTACTGGGGATCAAACTTGGGCCCTTCTGCTTCCAAGGTAGGCACAGTGCCACTTGAGCTGAATCCCTGGCCCTTTCTAATATTTATTCTGAATAGAAAATAGCTCAAAGTTCTACTCACACCAACTTCCCCACACAAATTCTCAAGCATGTCAGAAGAAAACAAAGAAAAATATATTAGTAAGGAAAAATAAAAGCCAAAAATAGGATGAATTAAAGTTTTAAAAGCTCTACTATCTAGAAAATAGAAATAATTTTTTAAAAGTCAGACTCCCCCAAATTTAAAGATCCAGTTCAAAAGTGGGCATCTGAGACGAACAGACATTCTTCAGATAAAGAAGAGCAGCAGAGAAACATGAAAAAATGTTCAATATGACTGGTCATTTGAGAAATGCAGATGAAAACAACACTGAGACTCCATCTCCAGAAAGAATGGCCGTTATCAAGAAATCAACCAATAACAAATGCTAGCAGGGGTATGGAGAGAAAGGAACCCTCCTCCACTGTTGGTTGGAATGTAGACTGGTACAACCACTGTGGAATCAAAAAACTGGGATTAGATGTTCCATTTGACCCTGCTATTTCCCTACTGTGTATATTCATGAAAGAAAAGCATCATATACTACAATCACATATGCACACCTATGTTTATAGCAGCTCAGTTTGTAATAACTAAATCTTGGAAACACTCCAGATGCCCATCAGCAGGGGATTGGATAAAAATGACATGGATTTTTAAAAAATAATATGGAATCTTAGCCATAAAGAATGACAGAGACCTTTATAGCTAAGTGGATGCACTTCAAGGTCATATTCATAAGTGAAATAAATAGAGCACAGATGTGTAAATACTGAATTTTTCTGTAGTGTGAGAAACCAAAGGTGTAAATGAGATCCAAAATGTGTGATAGGTAATGTGAAATAGGAAGAAAATGTTCAGAAGGAAATAGCAACTAAGTGGGGTAGAGGAAAGCAAAGAAAAGAATCTGATGAAAAAGAAAAAAAAAAAACCAAGCTTACATATTTGGGAATTGGGAGGTTAAAGGGAGATCAGGAAAATGGGAAAAATAATAGAGGTATATATAAGTACAAACTACCAATGAGGAATCTGATCATAATGTATTCCTAACATGTACCAGTAAACTTAATTTATTTTTTTAGAAAAGGGAAACAGGAGATAGGAGGCAGGGGAGAAAGAGAATGAGGAGCAAGCGTCTGTGTGAACACTTATGTTTGTACATGTTCACACAGTAACACCTGCACATACACCCATGTAGTTATTTTCAAAACTAAGTCTCAAGTTAAAACAATAGTTTTCTTTATCAACTGTAACCTAAACGGTGTCTGGATTATGACTGACAATAGAAAGCAAATCACTTAAAGAAAAGCCACAGGCTGGGGATGTAGCTCAATAGTTCTGCTACTAGTGGCACCTAGATAGTAGGTAGTAGAAAAGAGAGTTCTAATTCTTACTTATTTTTCTTTCTTTTGGTACTAAAGATCAAACTCAGGACCTTTGCACCACTGAGCTAAATCTCTGGTCCTGAAAGTTCTAATTCTTTTTTTTAAATGGTACATTTTATTGATACATTATATATACACAAAAGTTGTAATTCATATATACCTCTAGATATGTCAGTGTAGTGTAGTTTGGGCAGTTTTCATTTCTTAACATTGAAATTATGGAAAGAATAGGAGAATAAGTGAACTAAAATCACATTACTTACTTTTTCATCCTTTTAGGTGAGCATTCAGTTCTACATGTGAAAAAATAGCTTTGATTAATTTTTATTGCTTTTTGATTTTTCCTTTTTAGTGTCTAGCTCCTCCTGCCAAATAAATAGAGTCATCAGTCATCCCACTCTTCCGATCAGTATCACTGCTCATGAAGATAGACATATCAAATTCTATGATAACAATACAGGTAAAAATGTATTAATAATTCATTTTTGATAAAGCTAAAAAAATCTGTTCTAAGAGTAGCTTAATTATATCTGTTGGTGGGTTGGCAGCCAGGGAGTAGGCACTGGAAAACAAATACTCTGTTGGACAAGTTTCTATTCATTCTATTCAAGCATTCTAAGACTGATTCTCATTATACAATATAGAATCATTTGGGCCTGTGTAATGGTGAGTAGATGTTATACTTAGGCCTGAGAATCAGAGTTGGCACTAGGGTTTTAATGAAAAATTTATTCATATACCAATAAAAATGATCTGTTCCTATGGTCTATTGCAGTGTATAAGGGGAAAGAAGAACTATGTTACAAGTAGAGATATATGATTATATTTTGTTTAAAATTATTTAATTATCAAATAGCATCATTCTGTTAATGATTAGTGCTATCCAGTGTTGCAGATAGAAACTTGCTAGATCATTCATTTGGTTTTATTTGTTTTCCTTGTGCTTATTTTTTCTGTTTTACAATAAAATTTTGGCACTGATTGATTTGAATCAGGCATGGGCCTTTACCCATTCTTATTGGGTTACATTTCTTTAATGTAAAAGAAACTCATAAAGAGTTGCATGGACAGTAAAGCACTCTGTCTTAGCAGCCATATTTCCCTGGCCATCTGTTGATGGCTTTTATTAGAATGGTGACTTTTGCAGACTGTGCTTATCTAATGATAATTAGTAATTTAATGTTTTTAATTCTTGTATATATGTTGCTTCCACCAAAGTTGTGCACATGCTTTCTATTATTTTTTTGTTTACTCTTTGCCCATCAACCTATAATTCGTCTAGCTAAAGAGATAAAAAGTAGGTGACTAATGCCTAAATCCATGTAAAAATTACAGAATCTATTTTGTGGTTTAAAAGATGAAATACAGGGCTGGGGATTTAGCTCAAGTGGTACTGTGCCAATTTTGGATGCAGATCCCTGGTACCGAAAAAAAAAATGTATAAAAGACGATCAGTATCACTGCTCATGAAAAAAATTTTGTAAAATCTGAAATTTGAACTGCTTTTATTCCTCGTCAATATCATAACAAGAGGCAGGAGAGCAACATGTATAGTTTTAACTGGTGGAAAAAGTTGTTGATACAGTGAGAACACAAAGAGATGACTAAAGAAGTCACTGTATCATGATAGCTGGCATGCATTCAAGAAGAGGGAAATCATCAGTAAAGAGTAACAATCTCTTTTTCCAAAGGGAAACTGATCCACTCAATGGTAGCCCACCTAGAAGCCGTTACAAGTTTAGCAGTTGATCCTAATGGCCTCTACTTGATGTCTGGCAGTAAGTACATTAACTATGGATTATTTATTTGTCTTTATCATGTTCATGTTAATATAATTATTTTTCTCAATTTTTTTCTTTTGGTATAGGTCATGACTGTTCAATACGGTTGTGGAATCTAGAAAGTAAGACATGTATTCAAGAGTTCACAGCTCATCGGAAAAAATTTGAAGAATCAATTCATGATGTAGCTTTCCACCCATCTAAATGCTATATAGCCAGTGCTGGAGCTGATGCACTGGCTAAAGTCTTTGTATGACATGATGCATCATCTTCACCTTTAGTTCCTTATAAATAATCAACTGCACAAAAGAAATACAGAAAACCAGGGAAAAATCAACTGTCCCTGCCCTTTTGTTCTGCTGAAGGAGCACAGAAAACATTTGTTAAAGTATAGTTTTGCAATTCCTATACTGTTTTCTAAAATTAGAGTTTGTTCAGGTTGCTGCAAGCTCAGTTGAATCTGGGAGCCTGAAAACTTAAATTCTTCCTGAAGAGTCCTTTTATTTCTGAAGTTGTTCTGATTCACTAGGCAGGCCTGAGCAAACACAGGTTTAGACTGTCTTTACTGAGGAAACGGGGCATGCTGTAGTGGATAATTAAAAGTTGGATGGCTGGGTATCATAAAGGAAGAGCAAAAGCTTAGACTCCATTGAGAAATCCTGTTAAATATATTAGGTAGTAAAAACGGTAATCTTTATTATATTTCCTGTACTAACCCCATCATTTATAATGACCAGACCAGTGTTAGAAATGGGCTTTTAGTTTAGCTCCCCCATAAGCCGTTTACATAAAACACATAGCAAAGCATTTTACCTATTAAGGAGAAAGGTGCAATAAGATGTTAAGTATATTCAGAAATGCTGAACAAATATTTAATTGACAAGCACCTTTTTATATTGTGTTTCAGTTTTGAAAGATTTAATATCATTCTAAAGTTCAGCTATTAAACATTCACCATTATGAAAATAGTTGAGAGTCTTTTACTAAAAGATTTAATTTATTCAAATTAGAGGTGTTTATTTTTAAGGGCAAACGGGGCTTTTCTTTATAGTAATTTCTATTTTGAAATTCACCTTATTCATGTGATATTTATAGTACCACAGTGATTATTTCATACTAATGAAATTTTACCTTCCTAAGACTGAAAAAGGAAAGTTATTTGGTAGTATTTATTTGTTCCTTCCACATAACCATACTTTCCAAATAACCTGCTCTTTTTACCTTATTTTCTCACATTCATGTTATCTGACACCTAAGAGAAATAGTTCATAATTATTGTTCTAATTGTCCAAAGAGCCTGGTTAGCCTCAGGCAGCTGCTTTTATAGCAATACCACAAAAGACAAATATTTTATATCTCAGAAGTCATCTGTTAGTATCTCAAAGAAGAAGCCCCTGAAAATCTAGAGGAAAGAGTTTAATACCTTGTGTTGATTACAAGAGCCTCTCTCTTTTTAATTGGTATATACATTTTGATGTGCATAAATTAATACTGTTTCCAAACCCACTTTACCTATGCCCCACAGGTGGTTGGCTTTTGGGATTCTCCTGACCCTACTATCTGCAGTTAGTACCTGTCTTGCAACTCTGGTTCCTACAGTTGGTATGCCCCTTTAATACTCTTTCTCTTCTTTTCCCCAAATGACAGACCTTAATCTAAATAGTAAAAATAAATTCAAAATTCCAGATTTTCATCAAAATGTGTCTGCCATAGGCTCTCAGTCTTCAAAAAATTATATCCAGGGCCGGAGATTTAGCTCAGTGGTTCTGGCACCTGCCTCACAAGCACAAAGTCCTGAGTTTGATCCCCGGTAACCACATACATATGTCGTAACTCACACCCACCAGCAATCAATACCACATACCACAGTGCCAGGCATGGTGGCTCACGCCTGTAATCCCAGCACTCGGGAGGCAGAAACAGGAGGATTGCTGAGTACAAGGCTTACCTGGGCTACACAGTGAGCACAGGGCCAGCCTGAACTACAAAGCGAGACCCTGTCTCAAAAAAAAAAAATTTATATCCATAAACATTTAACCCATTAAGATAATCCTACATTCCTATACTTACATAATTTGTTGTCAGAGTAATGACATTTTGGATAATAGGTACTGTACTTCTTGAAATAGTATTCTTACAGTGATAATAATAGTTGAAAATATTTCATCTTTGTCCTTTGGTTAATGAGCAGGCTTGACAGATTTTATATAATTAAGTGAGTTAGCTTACATATAGCTTCCAGGCGAATGCTTGTATTTCCATGCATATATAGAATTCCACATTGGATTTAGTAAATTCTTTTCTGTTCTTTGTGAAGTGAAGAAAGGCTGTTTCTAACATTTGTACAATACTGGGAAATCCCAATCAGATGCCTCTTCTTGGTATGTTCATGAGGGATGACCACAAAGCTATTGTTCTTCCAATTGTTGTTTTAATTACTTTCCAGGTCTTAAGTGGCTGCTTTACTTTTGTCACAGAAATTCTGAAAACCAAGCACTCCCTTTCTCTGTGGGTTTTGTGCCCACAGTTGCAGTTTTCTGTTAGTGGAAAATAACCTAGAGATGGGCTAGCAGTGGGGAACTGTTGAAAGTTCCTAAGGAAGCCAGTGCTGCACCCCTTGCAATTGTACATAGAAAAATTCTTATATACTAGCCCTGTATGAACCCTAGCCTAGAAATGAGCCAAAGCTGTCTTCCAGTCAGATAGTAGCATAGTCATGTGTCTGACGTTTCCTCCATCCTATTGAAAATTCAATGGAGATTGACAAAATGAACAAACTGGAGATTCAGTCATTGAAATGCTTTCATGATGCTTGAATTGTAAATACTTTGGATGGAAAGTATTGGAGAAGTATGAAAATCAGGTGGCGTGGGTCCCTGCCTTATTTTCATACGCGGAGGATACATCTCTGGGAGCTTGCAGTGCCCTTTTCACAACTCAGCTGTCATGTGGAGCTCGTTTGCTACTCAAACCATAGACAGATATTTAACATAAATGATATAATGACCTTCAGTATTTTTCTATTAAACAAATTTAGCAATTTTTGCCATTAAATAATTAGTTATGCAAAGTATTTAGCTTTTATAATCATTTTAGTTATGACTAAAGGGGGAGGAATTAAGCTGTATCACTGATAATGAACTTTGTGAGAAATTTTTTGTTTATCTGATTTTCATTCCTTCAGTATTCTTGCTATAAATTTCTTTTGGAGATAATGATGAAGATTTATTTGAAAATGTCTAAAATGTATGTATATTTTATAAATATATATTATATATATTATATAAATATATATAATATATAGACTATATATATATATATAAAACCATAGGTGCAGTTTACTGTTTTATATTTTCATTTTGGGAGGTAGTGTAAACAGCAGATAATGAGTATACTGAGTGTTGTGCTTTTGCTTTTGCAGTATAATATATAGCTCTAAGTGTTTAAATTACTGTATATATTATTCGTTATAGGCTAGCATGCTTGTTTTAAAAACTGTTATTCTAGTTTATTAAAATCTGAATGTAAGAAAACCTGGCAATTCAAATGTGAATTGAAAAATATTCCATTCTAAGTACTGAACTATTTTCATTGAACATTCAGGCTTTTTAACAAAATATAAATCATCCAGAAGGCAATAGCTAGAAAATGAGAGGTGCCTTTAAAAAAATGTACAAATACAGCCTTACAGTGAGGATGGAGATTGAGTTGGTGTCAGCAGTGTGGGGGGGCAGTGAGGGGGGGAGAAGAAAGCAGAGAGAGCGAATGGGCGTGTGTGTGTGTGTGTGTGTGTGTGTGTGTGTGTGTGTGTGTCTGTGCGTCTGTGCATGTGGGTGTATACGCCAGTCTGTGAAGGTCCTGATTTGTGACCATCGATGTCTTTTTAATGTATCTGCTCAACCTCTAGGACTTCAGGGGACATTTCATATGCTATCTTTGTGCTCTTCTGAGCACCATATATACCTTCCAAGAATTTTGAATGTGAATTCCTAGAATTTCAGTAGAGAATAAGTAGCTGTTGTTTAATTATGATTAAGTTCAGGTGAAAGGAGAAATTGTTAGTTCACTAAAATTATGGTATCTCATTAGCATTGTAATTGTTAAAGGTCACTCTTTTAGTAATTCATGTACCTCCCTGTTAAACAGGAGCATGGGGCTGGGGGTTTAGCTCAGTGGTTCCAGCATCTGCCTCAAAAGTGCAAGGTCCTGAGTTTGATCCCCAGTACCACATACCACAATGCTTGCTCACGCCCACAAACCCAGCAGTCAGCAGCACACATCACAGTGTCAGGCGTGGTGGCTCATGCCTGTAATCCCAGCATTTGGGAGGCAGAGGCAGGAGGATTGCTGTGAATTCGAGGCTTGCCTGGGCCACATAGTGAGTTCAGGGCCAGCCTGCACTACAAAGCGAGACCCTGTCTCAAAAAAAAACAAACCAGTAGCATGTACAGTGATATGATGAAGATTCAGCTAGTAACAATTATTTTTAAACACCTGAACTAGTTAAAATTCTACCTAAAAATAGTCTTAAATATTTAAATGGCATCTCTCATATCTACCTCGTCATTGCTGCCGTTTTAACTAAAATAAAAGTTTATGACATCTGAAATGATGGTTGGATGCAATTTAAAAATCTATGTTGGTGCTTTTCTCAGGCTTTGTCACTTAAGTTGTATTGTCATAGTCAGATTAAAAGACAGAATCAGTTTTTATTTTTGTTGGAAAGAATGGCTTACAATTAACCATCAGTGTTGTGAGTGGGAATATCTCTGGTTGGTGTATATCTGTGTGATGTTTTTAACCAAGAGACATTGTTACTGAATTTACATGAAAAAAATTCTAAGTGTAATTTTATTCAACCTTTTTTGAAAGCTGTTTCCAGACTATTACATACATAATCATTCATTTTATTTACTCAGAAGTTGCCTCTATTAAAATGTTACTTGTTTATTTATACAGTTGCAGTACTTTTACGTGTTCAACACTGGGATTCTGGTTGTACAAAAGTGGTAGCTAACTAAAATATGTATATTTTTGTGAAATGTACCAATTCCTAAACTCCATTTTAGGGCAAAGTCCTGAAAACTAACATAGCTGTATTTGAAAGCAAGAACATTGATTTGAATCATTTTTACCTTTGCCATAAATAGTTTTTTAATTGGCCACATCCATCATCCAACTGGATGTCAATACCAGTTTAAAGGATTCCATGTTGACAAAATATTTTACAGATTCTTTATGTACATTTTTAGTCATTAAAAATGTCACACAAATGTTAGGCCAGAAAGGTCGGTCCCAAAGATTCCACCCATTTTTTCTAGCAGTATTCCTGAAGTGGTACTTAGGGAACATAATTTTCTGGATATTTGCTAGTGAGGCTTTATTTAACTGGGACCATACACTTATTATCCCTTTGAAGCATATGAAAAAGTTTGTTTTAATTTAGATGAACTCTAATGTCTGCCTGTGTTTTTAGCAGGCTGTGAACCAGTGAGTGCCTTGTTAGTGTAGGATGACTTTCCCCCTGTTGTACGTTAGCTCTCTCTGGAATGTCTCAAGAGAATGCTGTTTTAATGAACATGTAGAGAGCTGCTAAATTTGGCTTTCTCAGCATTAGAAATCTTGGATCTACCACACACCTCCCTCTCCCTGCTTTCTCCTCATTGTTTGGCTGAAGTTGACCTCTTCTGAGAAAACATCCTTTTCCCCAGTCCAGATTAAGAAATAACTCCTTCCCCTTCCCATCTGTATTATCTAATACTTGTTTTTAGGAGGAATCACTTCTTTGTGATACTAAAATCTACCGGTAATTTGATGTTTTCTCAACGTTTGTTTATTAGAGCTAATCTAGTTAGATTCCTGAGTAACCCTTTTCACACCTAAGCCCCCAGCTGGTGAGCCCTGGGCCAGAGTATTGATCTTCAGGTATTTTTACATTTTAGTTATAATATTGATTAATGTAAATTAATCCAAATGCTAATTTTTGTGGTGCAAGAAGTTTCCTTTGTAAATTCAGGGTATGGATAAGCTAACTAAGATATACATTTTTGGTGGTTCTAAGTGTATCATTTGTTTTTAAATAAAGTGTACAAATATAGATAATGTGGTATAGGTGTCTCATGAATTGCAATATTTGTCAGATTGGGAATCTAGCTGTGACTTTGCAGTGAGTCCATTTGGGGTTTTTGTTGGATGTTAGGGTGAGGGGTGCAGAGAAGTTAAAGAGTATTAGACAAAGTTGCTATGAATCCAAAGTAATGAAGCAATCTTCATTACTGATTATGTGGAAAGTATAGAAGTTTAGTAGAACCTGAGCCTTTGGAAAGCCAGTAAAATTAAAACACCGTGTAAGACTGGATCACTGACCACTTGAGGGCAAATAGGTTTCTTCAAATGTTGCATTAAATGCTTCTTAAAAATCATATAAGCTCACATAAATTTATACATAATCTTTTTAAATGTTGTACAAACACACATACATAGTTTTAATATTTTGATTTTTTTCTTTGACTACTTGGCAATCATCAACCCTCCACACCTCTATCCCTTCTGTGTTTTTCAAGGGCTTTGCCTACTCAGAACATAGAGTGTCCTTGTGACGGTTTGGGGTCACAGTACAATTAGAATCTAGTAGATACCTCTTCTGTCATCTTGAGAGTCTATATGCCGGTACAGTAGTGTCAGAAATGCCCCTTTGACCTTTTTAGTAAGAACCAAGACATTTGTTGGAGTAATCCAAAGAAGAACAGAGGACAGCAAAGTTATTCATGAATTGATGAACCCTCTGGGGTCAGCCTAAATCAGATAGTACTCTGACCTGTCTTGAGATTCCCAATACAGGTTTTAAATATTTCCAGCATTGGCCTGGCACTTGAAGTGTGTCAGAGTATCTAATACCAAGAACCTAATCATGACGAATTTCTTCACTTGTTAATTTCTCAGTGAGCAGGACACTGCAGTCCTATAAAGAAGCATGTGGCAACTTTGCAACCCTGAAATTCAAATGTTCTTTTCTGGAACTGATTTTTCCCCCTAGTACTAAGATCAAACCAAGGTCCTCATGCACATAAGGCAAGTGGATATCACCAAGCCACAACCCCAGTCCTCTAGAACATAAAATTGAACTTTGAAAAATTAAAATCTAAAGTCCACTAAACAGTGACTCATTTAACTATCACTTAAGACTCTACCTAGCCTAAAATCACATTCTTAGTTGACATTAGACTAAAGGTTGGGGAGCTTCAGTTAAACTTGAGGAAAGGTCTGATGTTTGATCAGAATCTGTAAAAATCCAGATTAATAGGAAAAGCCTGTTTCACAGAAAGTTTATCTTTGGTTTAGCAATTCACCATACACAGACTGATCCAAATTCTAACACCCCGTTGGCTTTTTCTTTAGAGAGCTAAACTAGCCCAGTGATGTAAGAAGACCCCGTGGTAAGACCTCTGTTGACTAGCTCTGGAATACCAGAGTGAGTGCTGTTAATTCATGTGCCATATATTTTTATGCCCTCAAAGGGTCCGCTATATGTACAAGTTTCCCAATTACATAACCTCAAACCAAAGACATAAAGATCTAGATAGACTGGTAAGTAGATCAGTACACATGTACGTACATAGATAACAGAGTCATAAAATTAAGAGTACCGGTAAGGAAACTCATCATTCACAAATATGAATTTGTAAGTTGAAAACATCTGTTAGGAAAAAAAAGTGCACAGAAAGCAAGATTTTACATTAATCATCATGAGTTGTAGCAATAAACAGCTGGTTCATAATATAATGTGCTACAATATTAAATATTTTGGCTTTGAACTACTCCTTCCTATGGAAGTGGGAAAAAGACTGTAACTTGTGATACGTAAGCTGGACTTTTCATTTTGAGACGGTCTTGCCAAGTTGTCCAGTTGCCCAGAGAAGGTTCAACCTTTAATTCTCCTGCCTCAGCCTCCCAGAGCGTTAGGTTTACAGTGGGTACCACCCCTGCATCCACCAAATCAGAATCTTACGGTAAAAATAACCATCAGAAAGTTTACTTTGGGTGCTGAATAACTTGAGTGAGGTTGTGGAGAAGAGAAACCAAAAAAGATCAGTCTTGTGACCTAGGACACACTGCCTTCCGTGTCTCATGAATTGGGCTGTAAAGATGATTACTTTTCTACCTCAAAGAGTGAGCAACTCCAAATTTGGCCTGTTTGCCATTGGTCCCTGTTATTTAAAGATTTTTGGGAGAGACTTCAGAAGTATTTCAGAGCCCACGAGAATATCAACCAGTATAGTTTCCATTACATTTTAGGGAACTGTTTAATATAAGCCCAGGTATGTTATATCTGCAAGTGTCAGAAGACCAGACAAGAAGTCTGGCAGAGTAGGCTCATGAAAAAGAAGAATCACTTTTGGAAGATGAGTTCTGTTTGGGGTGGCTTTAACTTTTGTTTGTTTGTTTGGTTGTTTTTTTTTTTTTTGAGACAGAGTCTCGCTTTTGTGGTTCAGGCTGGCTCTGAGCTCACTATGTAGTCCAGGCAAGCCCCGAACTCAGCAGTCCTCCTGTCTGCCTCCCGAGTTCTGGGATTACAGGCGTGAGCCACTGCACCCAGCACTGTGGTATGTGGTATTGATTGCTGGTGGGCGGGAGTCTCCACACCCAGCATTGTATGTGGTTACCGGGGATCGAACTCAGGACCTTGTGCTTGCGAGGCAGGCGCCGGATCCACTGAGCTAATCCTCCGGCCCGGCTTTAACTGTTTTTAAAAGTATCTTTTAAAATGTGTGGAAATCCTTAACTTCATGTGAGTATCCTCTTGATAGGATAATTCCACTGTGTATTTTAGAAAAAGCAAAGCTCAGTGGTGTCACATGTCTTTTGATTCTTGTGTGTTACTATCTGCCCCCATCTCCAACTCAGTTGCAGGTTAGGAAAATACTTCTGTAGGAAATAATGCAGTATTTTGCTGAATGAAACCAGTGTTTTTCCAGATTGTTTGCAAATAAAATGGAGGCTTGCTTATTTGAAACATATTAACATGAGTGAAACATTAAGCTTACAGTGTGCATACCACAGGAAGAGTGTAAGTAATGCCCCCTTGCAGCTAGCGGCAAGTTAGGGACTTACAGTAGGGACTATCAATTTCTCTTGAAAAATACACTGTTTCAGCTAAAACTCATTGATTTTCAACTGATTTTTGTGCAAACTTTGTTTTTTCAATAAAGTACTTGTTTAGTTTTCTTATCTCATCTGAAGGAGGAATCTAGCTTAGTTTCCTTTTTTTTTTTTTTTTCAAGTGCAGTAACAGGGATCAGACTCAGTACCTTTGCTTGCCAAGCAGGCATGGCACTGCGAAGCTGCATCCCAGGCCCTGACCTAACTTTCAACCATAAAACATTCAGGCTTGGGCCAGAGATTTAGTTCAGTGGTTCTGGAGCCTGCCTAGCAAACGCTAGGTCCCTGATTTGATCCAGTAACCACATTCAGCAACACCGGGTGTGATGACTCATGCCTACCAGCAGTATGTACCACAAACCACAGTGCCAGGTGTGGTGGCTCATGCCTGTAATCCCAGCATTTGGGAGGCAGAGGCAGGAGGATTGCTGAGTTCAAGGCTTGCCTGGGCTACATAGAGCTCAGGGCCAACCTGAACTACAAAGTGAGACCCTGTCACAAAACAAAACAAAACAAAAACATTCAGGCCTCTGTTGCTTTTGGTCAGCCTTTTAAAATTTAATAATTGTGTATTGTATGAAGTACAGTGTGATGATTTGATTTGTGTACATGTTAATGATCAACTCAGGGTAATTAGCATATGTATCACCTTAAGTATACATCGTTTCTTTATGGTCAATCCATTCAAACTCCTATCTTCTATTTTGAGAATCTATGCATTATTATTCATCACATGTACCCTGCTGTGCCTGGGACACACCAGACTTACTCCTTCTAAGTATCGATCCACTCATCAAGCTCCCCTTTAACCACTTCACTTCCTCTGAGATCAGCTTTTCTAGATTGCACAAGTTGGGATCGTTCAGTGTTTGTCTTTCTGTGCCTGGCTGCTTTCACTTAACGTGCTCAGGTCCCTCCACACTGTTGCAAATGACAGTATCACATGCTTTTGTGTGATTGAATAGAATCTCCTTGAATTAAGAAAAATGTGGAGAGAGAGAGGAATTCTTTTTTTGTTATTTTTGGAATTCTTAATACATTGTGGACCTATAAGTTAGTATAGCTATTATAAAAAGCATGGAGGTTCCTTAAAAGACTAAAACTCAAACTACCATAGGATCCTGCCATCCTACTCTGCTTAGCCTTTTAGCGAGCAAGGGAACTAACACACATCTACGGGTCAAAGTTTGTTTGTTCATTAAGGCCCACAGACTTCTGTCTCTTTAGAAACATTATTTTCAGGAAGAAGATATAGTTTTTCTGTTGAACTTAATAAGATCCAGACAGTTTGTGCCCTTGGTTGTGTAAAGTTAATTCACAGCTAGTCTTTACTGATAAATACACAGAAGTTTTATTTTGTGTAATCTTTAGAAAGTCAGGGCCATGGCATTTTACAAAGAATATATGCTGAGTTTATTTTATATGTTGTCTTTCAGTCTTGTGGACTGTTTTTCTGAGGCACAAGGAACAGGTGATTTTGTCGAATGTCTTGTTTCACCGTCCTGAACCCATACATTGTGTATTGAGTACTGCTTATTTGTTACTTAACAAAATAAAACAGTTAATGATTACAGTGAGTCCCCCAGTTTACGAATGAGTTCTGCTTGGGGAGAACGTGCATATGCCTGATTTGTTGGTAAGTCGGACAGCTTTGACACAAATATACAATGTAAAATTAAAAACCTAAACACGTACATGAAAATACTGTAAGTGGTGCTTCTACAGCTGCCATGACATGAGCACTGAACTACTGCCCACTGTCACTGTCCTGCTAGCACACGGCAGCGTGGCAGGGACGGTGACCCGCCATGTGTTTGCATCTACAGATGTCCTCAATGCAAAGTCTGCTCACGTTGAAAACTCACAACTCAGAAGTTTGTAAGCCGGGGACTCACTGTATTTGCTTCTATCTTTATGAGCTCCTCGAGGCAGGGACCACATTTATTTTTCTTATATTCCCCTTAACCCCAAACATTTGAGTACCAGGAACTCAAATATTTGTTGCTTATCATCAGTCCTCTTATTTTAAAATTCTAAATTTGTCATGAGCATCAGAAATAAAAACTCCTTGCTGGTCCCCAGGTAATAAATACTCAAATGCACTTAAATCTGTGGATCTGATCCTAAGTTTGAGGTCTGTGCACTAGCTGGGGAAGAATGTGGTGCTTACCTCACAGATGCCCATGGCAGCCAAATGCCCAAGGCAGTGCCCTCTGTGCTGCACATGCCCAGTCCTGCCTGTCTGGGACTGAACACCACTCTGGGAGAGGAGGAGGCGTCCACGCCCTGCTCGTGCCACCCCCACATTTGAGTGCCTGCTGTATGCTGAGAGGCCAGGTGCCATCGGGAGTGAACAGAAAAGCCTTTCTAATGTGGCTTCTGTTCCACTTGATGGGAACAAGCAAAGTATATGAAATATTAGTGGTAAGTGCTGAAGAAAAAGTATAAGGATGATTTAATAATGTCTTGTTTTTTATGTGTTGAGTGTGGTACCAGGGATTGAACTCAGGACCTTACGCTTGTGAGGCAGGCACGGTGCCACTGAGCTACATCCCCATCCCTATTTAATGTTTTTGAAATTATAAGAGTGATACAAATGAAGAGTAATACGATTTAAGTTGGTATTAAAAGAATACAAAAAAGCAAATAACTTCTAATGGCAAAACCAGTCCTCTTCCATCACATCCCTTCACTCTTACCTCCTTGATATTTCTAATTGTTCAATCTAGTATGCGTACACAAATATTACATATGGGACTTTGTCTTATTCTAGGCATTAATTGGTAACTTATTTTTTTTCTAATTCAATGTATCATGAGCGCTCTGCAAATATACTGTAAATCACTTCTAAATTTCTTAGCACACAATCTGAAATTTTTTGTGGCCAATTTGCTTTAAATACATGGAATCATATATATTCGCTGCATCTCACTTTTCTCCACGAACCATATCTGATATAAATCCTATTTTACAGTTGTTAGTTCCTTCTTTTTAATGGCTGTATAATATTGATGGCATACCATAATTTATCGAATCTCTTCCATATTGATGAGCATATTACCAGATTTTTTACTATTGTAATAAACATTCCTGTACATATGTGATTATGATGGTTTTACTTCTGTGGAATAAAGTCCTTGGAATTGCTGGATTGAGGGGTATGTGTATTTAAAATGTTTAATACTTATTGAAAGATTATTTCCAAAAAAAATCTGGAACAATGTATATTTCTATCAGTAAATGTATAAAAACACTTTTCCCTTTATACCTACTGGCAATAGATGCTATAACATTAAAAAAGATAGAAAAGAAAGCCTGCTGGGTGTAGTGATTTCCCAGTGTTATTTAATTTCCAGTTTGCTGATGACTGTAAATTGGGTGTCTTTGCACTCGTCGATCACTTGGACTGCTTTGTAAGTGAATACTTTCCTATTGCTGCATAACAAATTACCACAAATTTAGTAGCTTAAAGCAACAGCCACTTGTTACAATTCTGGAGACGCACACGTGGACTGCATCAGCCGGGCTCTCGTAGGGCCTAACAGGACTGAAGTGAAGCCATTGAAGGGGACGGCTCTGGGGAAGATGCCGCTCCCATCTCTAAGGTTGGAGGGTCGAGGTCCTTGCTTCTTTGCTGGTTGTCAGTCAACTCCTAGGGCTGCTCACTGGACTTCACATGTGAGCCCCTCCATTTTTGAAGCTATTCAGGTATGACAGCTAGCAGATGCTATCACGCTTTAACTCTGCTTTCTCTTCTGTTACCAGTCAGAGAAAAATGCTCTTGAATTTTTGAGACAGGCTCTTGCTCCTAGGTCAGACTTGAAATCCTTGCCTCAGCATCCCTGGTGCTGAGAATTTTTTGAAAATTTTACAGTCCTGGGATTTGAGCCCACAAGTGGTGGGTGAATTTCCAGCTCGTTTTTGTATTTTGAGATAGGGTCTCACTAAATCCCCCAGGCTAAACATAACCTTGCGACACTCCTGCCTTGGCCTTCTAAGTAGCTGGGCTTGTGGCAGATGTGACCACATATACCAGTACTCCGCTTTTTTTTAAATTGAACTCTTTATTGGTATGTTTTATATACAGCTCACAATCACACTCAACATTGGGGAGTTTGTACCAGCATATGACGGAAGTTAATTCTCATTTTTACCCATATCCCTACCCACACACGACCCCCTACCCCTTATATACATGCTATTTCTTTTTCTTTCCAAATCACATTTATTCTTTCCCCTCATTACTTTCCCCTACCACATTCCCTTTGAATATTTCCTATTTTACAAAATCTATCATACATCCTCAAACTCATTTATAGGTTCTCATATCAGAGAAAAGATACGGTATTTACATATCTGTGATCTATTTCACTTATTCATGTGTCCTTAAGGTGTATCCATTTGCACATGAATGAAACGTGTCATTCTTTATGGCAGAGTAATACTCCATTTTATATAAAAAACACATCTTTATCCAGTTTCCAGTTGATGGGCATCTGGGTTGTTTCCAAGATTGGGCTATCACAAACTGAGCTTCTGTGAACATGGGTGTACATATGTCTTTACAATATGATTCTTTTAATTCCTTTGGGTATATTCCTAGCAGGGGAATAGCAGGGTCAAATGGGACCTCTAATCCCAGTTTTCTGAGGAAACTCCACACTTGATCTTCACAATGGTTGTACAAGTTTACAATCCCACCAACAGTGGAGAAGGGTTCCTTTCTCCCCGCAGCCTCGTCAACATTTATTGGTTGGTTTTGCTATAGCAGCCATTCTTTGTGGAGTGAGATGAAATCTCAGTGCTGTTTTCCTCTGCATCTCTCGAAAGAGCTCTTGTGACTTGGTTAAAGACACCCGCCCCAGTCTCTCTGCATGAAGGTCATTAATTCATAACCTTAGTTAAATCTGTGAAGCCCTTTGTTCTGTCATGTAGCTGTGCCATGGGAGAACCCAGGGGCAGAGTCTGTGCGGGCTGTCTTAACTCCTGCCTGCCATGCATAGTCTTACCTTTACATGTATTTGTCACTTTATTATTTCTGTCTCTTTTGTGTTCATTTAACTCAATTCTTTTTATATTATCGAACACGTTAAGCCCTCTCTTGGTTGCAAGCATTTTTCTCCATCTTATCTCTTAGAAAGTACCTTTTCCATATAAAACTCAGGCATTTGGATTTCACTTTGGATTTTACTGTTAAGTAAATTGCATATTTGTGTAGTGGTCCTAGGGACTGCACCCAGGACCTTCGCACTGAGCCACATTCCCAGCACACATTATTATTATTATTATTTTTTTTTTTTTTTACTTCAGGCTAGGTTCTAAGGTGCTAAGTTCTCCAGGCTGAGCTCAAATGAAGCTCCTTCTGCCTCAACCTCCCAGAAAGCTAGTATTAAAACTTAGGCCACCATGCCTGGAACATATTTACAATTTTAATTTAACACTGCAAACTTTTACTAACTTTCTGTTCATGTTGTTTTTAAATTTTTATTAACATTTTCCCACGTTTCTACTTCTTAAAAATTCATCAGTTTTCTTCTTATATATGTAAACCTTCCTTATTTACAGAGGGTTCCCCCCTCCAATTCTAGTCTGTTGATCACTTATGATACCTGTGCTATTCCAAATTATATTAGTGCACACATATTTATTTTATAAAATTTAGACATTTTGAAAATAATACCTATAAAGTTTCAACGTATTCTGTAGTAAGAAAGTCTCCATCCTTGAGTGGCATATATATTTATTAATATATGTTAGCAACACATCATAAACATGTTAATCATGGGGTATGGTACATATACAAACCACATCTTTCTTCCTCCCTGTCTCTGTCTCTCTTTCATTCTTCCTTTCAAGACTAAACCTCACCATACAATTCAGGCTAGCCTCAAACTCATGGTATTCTTGCTGCCTTACCTTTCTGAGTGTGGTGCTTTATTTGGAATTTTTCTTTTTTTCATAAAATGCAAACAATGGGCCTGACTTTTATTTTCTTCTTTGTTGCTAATCCAGCAGCCTTTATTAAAATACCTGTTTTTCTTAATGAAAAGTTGAAGTATCAATTCTGACATGAAATTTTCATGTGACTTATTTCTCAATATGCAACTGTTTTTGTTTTTGCTTTTTGGAGACAGGGTCTCACTTTGTAGTTCAGGCTGGCCCTGAGCTCACTATGGTGCCCAGGTAAGCCGCCGCGAACTCAGCAATCCTCCTGTCTCTGCCTCCCGAGTGCTGGGATTACAGG
>PVIC010021095.1:0-28860 GCA_004025085.1 Thryonomys swinderianus | reverse complement strand
TCACTATGTAGCCCAGGCAAGCCTGGAACTCAGCAATCCTCCTGCCTCTGCCTCCCAAGTGCTGGGATTACAGGCATGAGCCACCACACCCAGCACTATGTATAGCCTCATTCTTTTCTCTTGCTTTGCACTGACATAATAAAAAGGGAAAGTAAGAGCATGAAATAAAATCTTCATGAAAAGTTTCAATTTTTATTATGTTAGTACATATTTCTATCTTAAAGATGTGTTTTCTTTTTAATTGATTTTATGGATACATTTCATACATACATTACGATCATACTCAACATTGAGAATTTGTATCTGTACATGACACATTTATTCACATTTTTTCCCATTCCTCTGCCCTCCCTACAAGCCCCAAAGATGTTAGTGTTTTCTTAATAGGCGTATTGTAATTTCACATAGTTTTCATTTTCCAGAGCTTGGTCAACACAATTTGCATATGTAATTAAGACATAAGATTTTTCTTTTCATAAATACCATGAAAGTAAAAACAGCATGAATGAGTTTCCTATTGTTCTTTTTTTATATTAGTTTTATCTTCTCTACATTAATGTTCTTTGGTTTCTAAATCCTCACAAAATCTTAGTATTGAAATTTTTTTTTTTTGCTTTTTGGAGACAGGGTCTCACTTTGTAGTTCAGGCTGGCCCTGAGCTCACTATGGTGCCCAGGCAAGCCGCCGCGAACTCAGCAGTCCTCTTGTCTCTGCCTCCGGAGTGCTGGGATTACAGGTGTGAGCCACCACGTCCGGCATTGTGGTATGCGGTGTTGATTGTTGGTGGGCGTGTCTCCACGCCCAGTATTATATGTGGTTCAGGGGATCGAACTCAGGTCCTTGCACTTGCAAGGCAGGCGCCGGAACCACTGAGCTAACCCTCCATCCCTTAGCATTGAATTTTAAGTCAGTTTGTGGGTCATTATAACTGAAAAAAAGGTTGATTTCACATTATAAACTAAGTGATACAGGTTTTAGAAACACATGAAATTAACTGATGTTTACAAAATTTTTTTCAGTTCATCCAGAGCAGCTTCCTCCGAGGCCATGGATAACATTAAAAGAACGAGACCAAATTCTGCCATCAGGTAGTTTTTCCTCATACTTTCTGGAGTTATTGCAGATATACTTAAAATGCCATTTGTCTCCATGATCCATAACTAATAAGCCTTCATTTTACTTTCTGTGGGTAAGTAAGTTTAGAAATACTTATGGATAGACTTACAAAATCTATTTTTGATGGTGAGATGTTAGAAGTATTTTGTATATTACAGTGATACACTTCCTAGTTTTAAAATTATTCCCTGCTAAGTTGGTGCATGCCTATAATTCCAGCATTCGACAGGCTGAAATGGGTTAAAGGCCAGCCAGAGCTACTTAGTGAATTCAGAGTCAACCTGAACTACATAGTGAGAACCTACCTTAAAACAAACAGACAAACAACAACAACAACAACAAAAAACCTCAAAACAAGCAAACATAATCATCTTTGCTATCTTCTTTTCAAATGGCATCTTCCCTTATGGTACTGGGTGATTTAAGAAAAATGAATTTTCTCCTGAAATGAAAAAATCAGAACACTTTGGTACTTTTACTTGAGAGGTGGACCAATAATAATGATAGGTTAAGTTAATGGAGCTGGCAACTAAATATCCAATCCAAGATTATAGAAATGGATAAGGTGAATATCTGATAATTAAGAATATAATCCAGAATGTCTATAACAGTAATAATATAGAAAATATAAACCTTTGTCTTTCTGTAGAGACTAATCATGGTTTGATATTTGTAGGATTTCTTACTACATCTTAGACATTTTAGACTTGGGAATTCTATTTAAAATAATTTTCATTTAAAAATTAAATAAATACTGTTTTAGTAGATTAGATCAGTCACTGAACATTTCTACTTTAATAATTTTTAAAGGTTAGGTCAAATATGTATTTTGTACATACAAAGCCCTTCCCTTCTGTTTTTGTCTTTTTGATAAAAAGTGGTTTTGGGACAAAGCATTTGTCACGGTATTGGGAAATACTGTCTCTTGTAATATCTTCACGTTTCTGTTTGTATTTTAATAATGGAGAAATAGAAATAGTTTTATGTCTTACCAGAAGTAATAATTTAAAAACTACAACACTGTAAAACAACAACAACAACAACAAAAACTAAACCCTACAACCCAATGCAACCACAATACTGGCCTGCTACAAGAGGCACTGTGGCATTGTTATTGTGAATAGGACTTCTACTATTAGGATGCACATGGT
Source organism: Thryonomys swinderianus (assembly GCA_004025085.1). Taxonomy (NCBI): domain Eukaryota; kingdom Metazoa; phylum Chordata; class Mammalia; order Rodentia; family Thryonomyidae; genus Thryonomys; species Thryonomys swinderianus. The sequence continues at coordinate 26,593 of PVIC010021095.1, read as the reverse complement.
CAAAAGAATGGGAAAGGTTTTCTACAAAACCTTGAGTTAGGTAGATTTATTTTATATTTTGCTTTCTCTAGTTACCCTCTAGTCCCTTGATACTAAAAATGCCATTTTCCTGGTTCTTCTTAATAATCCTTTTTTGTACATGAGTGGGCATAATCATGAAGAAATGCTTCCTTAATGTTAAACAGCTATATTTCTATTAAAAGAAACAACAGAAACAAGTTTTCACTAGTTGGTGAATTTTCAAAGTAATGTATTCTTGGGATTTTCTTCAATGACAAATTAGTAAGGATTTTTCTTTGGACTTTTGGCACTTCCTTAAATAGTCTCTAAGTACTAACAAAAATCATAAAAATGCTTTTTATTTTTAGTGCATATAGGGATGTGTTTAATAACTAGTGATAGTTAATTAAGAGTGTTTTATCTAAACAGTGATGATGAGGAACTATGTAGGAATCAAGCCAAGGTAATGAAAAAGGTAACAAATAAAAAGAGTATAAATGATAACAGCAACTTAGCTAATTTTTATTTTTATTTCAAAATTATAAGCCAGTGGTGTTGAACATGCCAAATGTGCTTTAGTGGGCTATGTCTTTAAAAGTTCTGAAAGGTTCGCTATTACTGTAGGCATTGTATTGATAGACTTTTATATATATAGTGTCATAGAAATAATCTGGTCTTTTTAGTAAAAACTTCACAAAATCTTAGAAAAAAATACTACTGAAGCAAATATCAATATTTTGCTTCTTTGTCTTACTTCCAAAGGATACTTCAAATCCAGAGAGGCAGAGTAAACTCAGGGTGTCATGATGTACTGAATTGGAAATTGTTCTGAATCAGTTTCAGGAGAATACAGATAACTCAAGCTGAAGTTTAGCTTCAGGTTTTTCATAATGACCACCAGACAAGTGGTGCCTAGTGGACCACTAAATTGAGTTTCTCTTAGTATCTTTACCTGTCATTTCAAATGATAGGAAATCAAGTGCTTCTCCACTTGGGATTCCTTACATTTTGTTTTAATAGGTGATTCTCAACCATTTTTGTTCATTATAATCACCTGGTATGTATTTTAGTAATGCCTAGAACTTACCTTCCTGAAAGAAGTAAAGACACATCACAGCGATACAAACTTGTTTACAGCAGTACAATTCATACTAGCTACCTCTTGAAACTGTCCTGTATGTCACCAGCAGATGAGTGGGTAAATAAAATGCAGGTATACACAATGGAACGCAACAAAACCATAAAAAGGATATACTTGAGTTATTCATAGGGAAATGGATGTATCTTGAGATCATAATGTTAAGTAAAATAAACATGCAAGATTAAATATTACATGGTTTTTCTTATATAAGAAACTTCTAGTACAGTATAAATAAAGAATAAAATAAAAGATAGTAGGACATAGATCTTTTGCAAAAGGGAAAGAGTAAGAGATGGAGTGAAAGTTTGAAAAAAATTAAGATGTGTTAGCTATATACACCAGCTCACAAGGAATGTCATTATGTACAAGCATATAGTAATAAATAAAGATTGAAAAAAACTCTCAAAACCTGATACAGTACTCTGATTTTAATTAATCTGGAGCCATACCCTTAGTATCAGTCTGTTTTTTTTTTCCAACTGTATGTGAATGGACGCCCATAATAAAGAATTACTGATGAAAATTATGTGTGTGCAAATGAGTCACCTGGAGGATGATAGCACTGTTTCATAGCTATTCTTGGGAACAAAATTCTGCATTTCTAAGTACCCAGGGGATGCCTGATGGTGTTATGAGTTAGAGCAAAGTTTTGAGTAATGGGGGTACAAACCACCTTCTCTGGACTCTTGCCCATAGTCCTCTTTTTGTTCAAGGACATTTTAAAAGGAGAATTTTATTTCAGAAGTATTTGATTGCAAAAAGGTTCCTTTTGAATAAATTTTGTTAGTTCATACCATCATGGCTCAGTGCAGTAACAGGCTCCCAACATTAAGTATGGGTATTTTAATAGTAACTAATCAGATTAGAGCCATTTTATTAGAATGAAACCAAAATTTACTTTTTGTTCCACTTTTCTAAAACCCTATACAAATAACGCACAAATATTAGTACTTTAATTTTGAAATTTTAAAGGTTACAATGAATTTTCTAAAATCTCAAATATGAACAGTCTTAATTTGAGACTATTGAGCTTTTGTATGAGGGATTTCAATAAAGTTTTAATAGGTATATCTTATGAAAATCTAAAAGTAACTGTGTGGGGTATTTATGACAACTGCTTTTGAAAAAGTTGCCTAATTTTTCCATTTTGTCTGTTGTTTTCTCTCCCATTTCTTAGCATCATTCACGGTTATGTGTTACAATGTGTTGTGTGATAAATACGCTACCCGGCAGCTATATGGCTATTGCCCATCCTGGGCATTAAACTGGGAATACAGGAAAAAGGGAATTATGGAAGAAATTGTTAACTGTGATGCAGATATCATTAGTCTTCAGGTAACATGATAGAAATTAATTTGTCTTTAATTTGAAGGTGAATTTAAAAGTAACAAATCTTACCGCTGGTACAGACCCTGTATTCAGAGAGAAAATTAAAAGGGATTATTTTTCTCCTCTCTTATAAAACCAGGACAATTTTAATAAGCATTTAGGAGATTTTTCACAGTGTGACTGTTCTGCTGAATACAGCTATGCACTTACATTCATTTTCCAAAATTATAATTTTGCCCATTATCCATGTTAACATTTTACCTCATGGTCAAATCATTGGTACTGCTGAAAGAAGAAAGTGCAGAAGATTTACAGTCTTTCAGGAATATAAATTTAACTCATTAGGAGTCAAGAGAAAAAAAGACTTGCCACAATTGCCCACAGTTAAGTTCAATCTCCTGCACTGAAAAAGAGGCAAGATGAATAAAGAAAAACAATTTTTGCTTTACTTTATAAACTATCTCTTAAATTTAAAGTTGTCCCCCCCCCCCCCGGCTAATTCATGCAGTTTTATTTTAGGAAGGTTTGTAATACATGTTGGGTTTTTCGAAATAATAGTATTGTTTCCTTTAAAGACCAGTTAAGGACTCAGGTCTCCCAGGGGGAAAACCACCAATTAAGGGGCTCTTAAAGAGCCCAGTAGTAGAAGTTACATAACCCAGATTTGGCAAGGGAGTTTCACAGTTTTCTAACACTTTGTAATAATGAACTTAACTGAAGAGGAAATAAAAAGTTTTATGAGATGTGCTTTATTCATTTCAATATTTGGCCAATAATAATTCAGCCAAAAAGATTTATGATGTTTTTATTTTTAGTGACTTTCAAAGCATATTAAATGCCTAAGGATTTTTTTTTTAAATCTTAATTGAAAAGTAACAGTTGTGTGTGTATATATGGCTCACGGTGTTATATTTCAGTGCTTGTGTACTTTGTAGGAATGATCAAATCAGGCCAGTTAATATACTATCTCACCAGTACTCAAAGGGAGTTAAAAAATTGTGTTACTTCTTTCACACATTGTTTTCAGCATATCTTGAGAAGAAAAATGATTAGTTTTAAATATTTATTTGCTAATAGGTATCTTGAGAAGTTATGTTGCCTGATAATGAAAGAAAAAAGTTCAAAAAATTAATATTTTTATAGACCCAGACTATCACAGAACTGAGGGGAATAAGCTCATAATATTAGATTATTATTGTTTGGTTTACTTATAGTAATAACAGCTCCATCTTCTTCGAAGTATAATGTTAAGGGCAAATCATAACTTAAGAAAATTCTATTACGTAAGTAATACTATTTTATAAATTGTTCATTCTAGATAAGTTAAAAATTTTGAAGAAATTTAAAACATTATTGAGGAAGGTACCCAATGGTGTGTTTCACTTACTTTTTTTTTTTTTTTGAGACAGGGTCTCGCTTTGTAGTTCAGGCTGGCTCTGAGCTCACTATGTAGCCCAGGCAAGCCTCGAACTCAGCAATCCTCCTGTGTCTGCCTCCCGAGTGCTGGGATGACAGGCGTGAGCCACCACGCCCGGCACTGTGGTATGTGGTATTGATTGCTGGTGGGCGTGAGTCTCCATGCCCAGCGTTGTATGTGGTTACTGGGGATCAAACTCAGGACCTTGGGCTTGTGAGGCAGGCGCCAGAACCACTGAGCTAACCCTTCTGCCCCCAACTTACATTTTTAAAATAAAATTGAGAGCACATTACTGGCATTTTTGTGTGTGTGTTTACTACACTTAATGCATTTTCCATGTTACTAAAATTCTTCAAAACCAGTTTTGTAAATATATATTGATTTTTTTTCCTATTGGATATTAAATTGTTTATAGGTTTATACTGTTATAAAATCATACTGTTTTGAGCATCTTTGTACATAAATTATCTTCATTATTTATTTCATTTGGAAAGATTTGTTAAAAATATTTACTGGATCAAAGAATAAAAAAGTGATATTCAAGAACTTAAAAATCCCCTAAAGTGGATCTTTTTGTTGTCGATTTTATCTTTCTCACTTTTGGGTATCATTCATGTCAACTATGATACAGAAGAAAAAAATACTTCATTATATGTGAAATTTCCTGTTCCCTACTCCTTGACATATTATATGCTCAACTTGCTTGAGTTAGTAGTTTAGAGGAAGTGAAATCTATTGGAGTGAACTCTACATTAGGAACCAAGAGACCTGGAATGTAATATTCACTCCTAGATGAGTGCATATGCGAAAATCATGTCACTTTTCTGTTTCTTTCATGTTTAAAAAGCTGCCATTGGCAGGTGCTAGTATAAGGTAAGATAGATAATATCTGTTAAATGAATTGTTTTAATTTAGTCACTTATAATGCCGAGTATTTTTTTCTTAATCTGTATTTATTTTTGTCATGTAGATAACAACTTTTCTTTCATCTCAGGAAGTGGAAACAGAGCAATACTTCACTCTCTTTCTGCCAGCATTGAAGGAGCGTGGATATGATGGATTTTTTTCTCCAAAGTCACGTGCCAAAATCATGTCTGAGCAGGAGAGAAAGCATGTGGATGGTTGTGCAATATTCTTCAAAACCGAAAAGTGAGTTAAAGTATAGTAGTGTAAATTTATTTATCACATGCTTAAAAATGTCTCTGTGGTCCCACAGATAGAATGTTGGCTTGGTATATGCAAGGCCCTGGGTTTGATCCCCAGCACTGCAAAAAAACTGAATAAATACATTTTTGTTTGGTTCAACTCCAAAAGATAAACAAAAAGTTATGAAGCAGTTACTGTAGAAAACTGTTGTAATTGTTCTGTTACTTAAGCTGTGTTTTGGATATAAAAATTTGTACTGTATGTTTATGCTTTTACTGCCAAATTGCACTAAAAATCGTAGAACCTGTTGAATATAATCTTAGAATAAAGTGTTAGTTTCTGTATAAAATAAAAATTTACCTTTTAAGATTAACAATAAGCCGGGCGTGGTGGCTCACACCTGTAATCCCAGCACTTAGGAGGCAGAGACAGGAGGATTGCTGAGTTCGAGGCTTGCCTGGGCTACATAGTGAGCTCAGGGCCAGCCTGAACTACAAAGCGAGACCCTGTCTTAAAAAAAAAAAAAAAAAAAGATTAGCAATAAGTGATTTGGATATCTTATCTTTTTTTTCTTGGTAGTCGGCCTTTTTCAGAATCATCAATTTTATTAACATTGTCATTCATTTAGAAAATTTGGTTGAATTTGTCATTTGCTGCCTGTGTTCATGAACAAATATCTTTGAATGTCATAACTTTAAAAATAATTGGTAACATTGAGACATTTAATACCATGCCATTTTTCACTTTTCCAATATTTCTTTTAAGATACTATAGATTTTTTTCCCAGTACTAGGAATCGAACTCAAAACCTTGCAGTTGCAAGGCAGGAACAGCACAGCTGAGTTACATTACCCTCAGAGTTTTCAGAGGAAAGATATAAAATTCTTTGATAGTTTATAGAGTCAGGTTAAGATTTTGAAAACATAATTATAGCTGTTCTCTGGGAAACTTTAGAGGCTGGTTATTTGCAAATTGATTCTTGAATTATTAAAAATGCTGTGAACTGTTTTAGAAACAAGTAAATATTTAGATGCATATTGTGTTTTTCTTTTAAGTAGTACCACGACTCCACAACAGATGCAGACCTAGTATGATACATTGTGTCATTGTACCTCTTTTCAGCTTCTTTTCTGAGATGGCAGAACTATCTCCTATATCCAGTGAAATTATTTGTCCTGGTACCTAATATTTACCCTTGTCATATTTGTTAACCATCCATTAAAAACTATTCCAAATTTGGGCCGGAGGGTTAGCTCAGTGGTTCCGGCACCTGCCTCGCAAGCGCAAGGTCCTGAGTTCAATCCCCGGAAACCACATACAATGCTGGGCGTGGAGACTCAAGCCCACCAGCAATCAACACCGCATACCACAGTGCCGGGCGTGGTGGCTCACGCCTGTCATCCCAGCACTCGGGAGGCAGAGACCGGAGGATTGCTGAGTTCGCGGCGGCTTGTCTGGGCACCATAGTGAGCTCAGGGCCAGCCTGAACTACAATGCGAGACCCTGTCTCCAAAAAAAAAAGCAAAAGCAAAAAAAAACTATTCCAAATTTAACACAAAGTGCATTATCTGCCTTCATTCTTCAAATTGGAGTCAGATGTTTCTCCCATTTATCTACACACATAGGAGTCACTTAGTCTTGCTACATCTATTTCTTCATTTGTATATTCTTACCATCTAAGACCTTTGGTGGTTGTTTGAGAAAGGGTATTGCTCTGTAGTTCTTGCTGGCCTTGAACTTACAATGTAGCCCAGGCTGGCCCAGAACTCATGGTAGTCATATCAGCCTTCCCAGTGCTCAGATTACAGATGTGCATATCATACCCACTATGACATCATTTTTTTTCTCTCCTCTCCTCTCATCTCCCCTCCCCTCTCATCTCCTCTCCCATCTCCTCTCCCCTCCTGTCTCCTCTCTCCTCTCCTTTTCGATAGGGTCTCACTTTGTAGTTCAGGCTGGCCCTGAGCTCACAAGCCCAGGCTGGTCTCAAACTCAGCAATCTTCCTGTCTCTGCCTCCCAAGTGCTGGGATTACAGGCATGAGCCACCACATGCAGCACTTATGGTATGTGGTACTGATTGCTGGTGGGCATGAGTCAACATGCCCAGTATTGTGGTATGTGGTTACCAGGGATCAAACTCGGGACCTCGTGCTTGCAAAGCAGATGGCAGACACTGGAACCACTGAGCTAAATCCCCATCCCTAACACCATTTTCTAATGTTATTTACAACCTAACAGTCCAAAACTGTAAAAGAATGCTTTGATTATGCGTGCATTTTGAAACACTTGTTCTCAAATCAGAGTACTTGATGATTTTTAATCTTCATAGATGATTATTTAATTGTGCATGGAAAATAGTACAGAATAACAATAGATACTATAATTACTCTACCACTTAACAAAATATTTATCCATCATATTTAAAGGATAAAATACTGATTAGTTAAGGCAGTCACACAGATTACTAGTATTCAGAGATTGAAAATATAATAAAATATTCTACTTAAGTTGTTTTGGTTTTTATGCTGGAAATGAAACGTAGGGTCTCGTACATGCTGAGCACATGTTTTACACTGAGTCATACCCTGACTCATCTGATTTAATTTAAGGAAATTCAATAGGTACCTCAAGATTTAGCAGCATCTTTTGGTCATTATATAAATACATTTTCTGGGAGGTAGTTACATGCATAGAGATTGCAGAAAATAGAGTTTTGATTGATAAAATACCCAAAATCAGCTTTTGCTTTCTTTTATCTCAGATACCATCTAGAATCCAAAGCATTTTAAATGTCGTTTATTGTGTGTGAATAGAAACTGAGTTTAAATTCTGAATCTAAAAAAAATTATAATTTGTTTTTGCCATGTTTTGTTCAATAGCCATGATGGTGAACCTTTTAGAGCTTTTAATGATGCAAACAACCTGCTGTAGCATGCATGCCACAGGTTCACTACCACTGTTCTTCTAATGCATTGCTCATAGAAATGGGGTTCTGAAGCAGATACATAACTTGAAGTCCAGACCAGGAAAAAATGGAGATGACTATAGTTACTAGAATTGTATGCTGTTCCTGAGGTTAGCAGTTCTGATCACTTGATCTTGATTTATTTTAAGAGAAAGGGAAAGATGAGAAGAGCAGTTTATAAAATGTGACTGTTACACTGTCAGGAAGTTCTCTCATAGGATTAGAGACTCAGGTTTTCACGGACACTTAATCTTTGCTGTATAACTTCACTTTCTAATATGCTTCTACTTACAGGTACTAGGGAAGGCCAGGTCTTTGCTTTTTCTTCTCATACTGTAACAGCTAGTATTGTGCTTAAGAAGAGGGCTTCAAAGATTATCATTCCAAAATGTTACATTATCTTTTCAGAACTGTACTGTGTTATCCCTATCTCATTTGCCTTATTAATTTCCTCTATCATAGTGATAATTGCATTTTGAATTTGTTCTTGTGATTTTTGGTAAAATACAAGATTTTTATTTCTGGCTTATCTGTTAACTTTTCATTAATTCAAGACAGAGCATAAATTAAGACTTTGCTTCCTTAACCCTTCAAACACAGATAATAATAACTTTCCTATAACTTGAAGGTTTCTTTTTGGACAAAAACAATAAAATAATGTAGATGTACTTTTTTTTTTTTTTTTTTTTTTTTTGAGACAGGGTCTCGCTTTGTAGTTCAGGCTGACTCTGAGCTCACTATGTAGCCCAGGCAAGCCTTGAACTCAGCAATCCTCCTGTCTCTGCTTCCCAAGTGCTGGGATGACAGGCGTGAGCCACCACGCCTGGCTAGATGTGCTTTTAATGATTAAAAGAATCGTGCATGTAGAGGATGGTAGTTAGCCAGTTTTCTTTCTTGTTTACCCTTGTCTCTAAGTTTGCCTTCGCATTTTCATGATTACTTAAGGGATATGAGTATTTATATTGTTTTTTATTCATAAATAAACTAAAAGCTTCTATTTGGTTTTAAGAATGATCCAGAGAAGGACAGTGTACATTAGCTTTGCAGCGATCATAGTTATCTTTTTCCTGACTATATATTACATTGTACCTTTTTTGCTTGTCAGTGAATTTGGGGTTGGAATATTACTTAAGACTACTTAAGAATATTACTTAAGAACTAGTTTAATTGCTCATAGTTGGCATTCATTGTTCTCTGCCTAGCATTAATGTATCACATGACAACCCATCAAATCACAAGTTGGTAAGAAATAGATTTATTTGTTGGAAGACTTGTTTGGGACATATTTTTCCTACATATGACACAGTCAACATAGTATCTTTCCCACCCATGTAAGAAGTTTTTTTCTTTGTTTTGTGATCATGTTAATGTCCATTGTATATATGCTTTTTTTTTTTGAGATGGGGTCTCGCTTTGCAGTTCAGGCTGGTCCTGAGCTCACTATGCAGCCCAGGCAAGCCTCGAACTCAGTAATCCTCCTGTCTCTGCCTCCCAAGTGCTGGGATTACAGGCGTGAGCCACCACACCCGGTTATATGCTTTCTTAAACTTATTTGAGCTTTGGTTTAGAGTTTTCAAAAAAGTGACTGAAGAATTCGTACCATAAAGTCAAATAACATGAGGAATAGTGCTTATTGCATTTGCATATGAGCCACAGAGTATGAATAGTAAATAAATTCTAGGAGGCAAAAAAAGGAGATGATTTTGCATATTGCCAAGACTTAGGCGGCATACATTAATGACTAGAAAGTAACTATAACCAATATGTGTTGTTCAAAAGAAATACAGAAAGGATTAGAGAAGATGTGTGTATTTTGGAATGTTTCTGTGAGACAAAAAACAAAATAGTGGAATATATTTCCTGGGGTGTGGGAAAAGAAAGAAATACTATTAAGGTGTATAGATTGAATGTGTATTTTTTATTCTATTTCAATGAATTATTATAAGTATGTTCAGGATAAGATAAACACCAAAAGAAGGTAGATTTTATAAAATTGCAACCATCAGCATAAATGCCAGACCCCCCCCCCCATTTCCTTGGGCTGAGCTACATCTGCAGTCCTTTTTATTTATTTTTTATAATTTTGAGACAAGGTCTTGGTAAGTTGCCTAGGCTGGGCTCAGTGTTGTGATTCTCTTGCCCTAGCCTCCTAGAGTGTTAGGGATTACAGGTAGGTGTTTGCTGCTGCGTATGTTTTTGAAATCTTTTTTTTTCTTTTTAATAAGAGCAGAATACCTAAGAAAAGTCTTTAGGTTCAAGAAATATATCTCTATGCTTATTTCTGCCCAGAATAATTGATTCCTTAGTTCTCAGCTATCTGTTTAGTTGTTTGAATCTGGTGAAGTTGAAGTGACAAGACTTGAGAGAGAGGCTTTCCCGTGTACAGTCTCTAAGCATCAAGAAAGGTGGTGTAATGATACATGTGCTCTGTTTGGGAAAGTTAGTTTTTTTTCCTGGACTTTATAAAACCAAAGATTATGAAAATACCTCAAGCTGTTTGGAAACTTAAAAGTGAAAAGTATGGCAATATAGTAATAAGTTTATATCAAAGAAAGAAACATTTGGATGTATCTAATAAACTCAACAATCATATTTAGGATTCATTTTAAAAGAAATAAAATTACATTTTAAAAAGTTTTAAGAAGTATAATCATTGTCAAGAAAATTAAGGGAAAAAAGGACTTGGTGGAAATGGTGAGGAAGACAGCCCATGAGGAGGGTGTTTTAAGTAACATTAAATAACAAGGAAGAGATAGATCTTCTATGTATTGTATAATTACTCACTGAGCATGAAAAAACAGAGGTGTTCTTCTTAACATGTGAGGCCTGGCTGAGTGGATCCTGTAAAACAGAGTGGCAAGAACAAGAGCTCTTCTACAGTTGACTGAGGTGTCCTGGGAGCCTACCATCATAATTGATGAGCACATTTGTGCGATAGGCTTTAAGAAGCATGTTCCTTTGCACTCAGAATAATTAGGATGTTTCCTAAAGGGGACAAGGACTTCTAAGTATGCACCTTGATTCCAGGCTCAATAAAGCTGTCTGAGCCAAAGGAATAAAAAATGTCCAATATATCCGTAGGGAGTTGTCCAGGAGATATAATGAGGATGCTGATTCACCAAATAAGCTCTATATTTTGTTACTGCTTTCAGAAGTCAGTGTGAATGAGAACTCTCCATTATCTGTTATAAGCTGGCTTCTCCACCCCCCAAAAGAAAACAGAGATATACAATTTCTACTTTATTTTCATAATCTCCAAAGTACAAACACTAAGGGTAGTGAAAAAGAGATTGGCAAGATAGGTGAGCCACAAGAATCAATAAACTTCCTTATAATAGTTAGATTTTGAAATGAAGATTTCTAGAAAGCCTTCATAAGTAAGTATAGGAAAATTTCTAGGATTTTAGAGGTGGATGGATCATTTTATTTTTTAGAAAAAATTTAGCCAGAATCAAGTTTTCCTTAACATTGTAATGGAAACTGTAATGCTTGTTGGGTTCTCCAGAAAAATGGACTCTAAGATACTTTATTGTTCAGGGGATCAATATTTGTGGGACAGATGTGGAGGAATCAGAATTGGACATTGAGCAAATTGGAGTTGTCTCAGCTGATCCCACAGGAGACTTAGGAGCTACTTTGACCTATGAGAGTTAAATCACAGGGGGCCAAAATCCCTTTTTATCTTTTACCTTCCACCTACAATCACATATGTGTTCTTATACATGATATGACCTCCAGTGGGCAACATGGCAGAGACATTTTAATTCTAACTCACTCTTATTTCTAGGACTTACAGGTAACATCCTAACAATGTATCAGTGATGATGTGATATTATCTGATATTGTAACTGATACTCCCTGAAGTGTTGATGGAGAGTTTGCACAGTATATCTCCATGTATAAATTTAGGACTAAATAAAAGTCTTGAATAATCCAGTATCAGTCAATGAAATTGAAGGATAAAAAAACAAATTTAAAAAACCCTATCAACTAAGAGGAGTCCAGGTCACAATGTATTTACTGCCTAATTCTGCAAAAGCTTTAGAGAAGATCTAATACCATTACTTCTCAAACTCTAATGAAATCAAAGGAGAAGCAGTACACCTAAAGTTATTCCTGGAAGCATGCTTTACTTTGATTCCAAAACCAGCAAAGGACCCAACCAAAAAGAACTACAAGCCAGTCTCTTTGATGATAGATGCAAAATTATCCTCAAGAAAATACTAGCAAACAGAATGGAGCAAATCATCAAAAATATCATAAGTCATTACTAAGCAGGATTCACTCCAGGGATGCAGGAATAATTCAACAAATCAACAAATATGATACATTACATAAATAGAAGCTAGGACAAAAACCACACAATCATTTTAATGAAAAAAAATGTGACACCATCCAACATTCGTTTATGAAAAAAATTGAAACATTAGGTCTTTATCTCAATCTGACAATACTCCTCTGTAACAGTGAATGGCTACCATCTTAGAGACAAGAAGGGCAAGTCAAAGATGTCGACTGTCATCACTCTTCCTCAGTACAGTTCTCAGAGCAATTAGACAAGAGAAAGAAATAAAGGTATATGGATAGGAAAACAAGTTACATTATCATTTATAGATGATATGATCCTCTTATGTAGAAGATCCCAAAACTCCACCAAAAGACTCTTAAATAAACAAATTTAGTAGGGTAGCAGGATACAAACTCAACACTCAGAAGTCACCAAAACACCAGTGATAAATTCACTGAGAGAGAATCTAAGGAGATAGCTTTTATGGTAGCATCAAGAAAAATGAAATATTTAGGCATTAACCTAATCAAGGAAGTGAAAGACCTCTACAATGAAAACTCAGTATTCTGAAAAAAGGAAATGCAAGAGACTATCAGACAGCGGAAAGATACCTCCTGCTCCTGGATATACAGAACTAATATAGTGAAAATGACTATACATCCAAAATCATTATGAAGATTTAACACAAGCCCAATCAAAATACCAATAACATTCCTCACAGAACTGAAAAGAACTATTCTAAAATTCATATGGAACCAGAGGAGACCTAGAATAACAAAAGCAGTTGTGGACAACAAGCACAAGACAGGAAACATCACAATCCTGAACTTAAATTATATTACAAAGCTATGGTGATAAAAATGGCATGGTATTAGCAGAAATAAAAACCCCACAAAACCCAAAACAGACTTGTAGATTAGTGGAACAGAATTAGAAGATGCAGAAACAACTCTAGGTACACTTTGTCTTTGACAAAAGAGCCAAATACTTTAGCTAGAGGAAAGGTAACTTCTTTCTTTAACAAGTGGTGCTGGGAAAACTGGCTGTCCATGTCCATATGCCAAAGATTGAACCTGGATCCATTATTTCTTACCATGTACTAAATTAAAGTGAAAATGGTTCAAAGACCTAAATATTAAAACAGAAACAATCTGCTGGGAGATAAAATGTAAACTGTTGGGCCAAGGATTTAGGTTAGTGGTTCCAGTGTCTGCCTGGCAAGCTCAAGGTCTTCTAGCAATCACATAATAACAAATGCTAGAAAGACTATAGGGAAGTAAAAGGAACCTTTCTTCATTGTTGGTGGGAGTATCCACTGGTATAATCACTATGAAAATTTCTGTTTACTTAAGTAAACAACCGTCTTAACGAAAATACAGTGTAACAAATTGGTATTTTCTAGAGAAGACTTTAGGAGTGAATCGACATTATTGACATGTACTTCAAGTGGTGTCACCTGAAAGAGAAATTAGATTTATCCTGTTTGTTTGTTTGTTTGTTTTGTTTTGAGACAGGGTCTTGCTTTGTAGTTCAGGCTGGTCCTGAGCTCACTATAGCCCAGACAAGCCAGGAACTCAGCAATCCTCCTGCCTCTGCCTCCCGAGTGCTGGGATTACAGGCGGGAGCAACCATGCCCAGCATTGTGGGCTGTGGTACTGATTGCTGGTGAGAGTGAGTCACCAGCCAAATATATCATTGTATGTGGTTAACGGGATCGAACCAGGGACCTTGCGCTTGTTAGGCAGGCGCTGGAACCACTGAACTAAATCTCCGGCCCTGTTTTTTGTTTTTTAGATAGGGTCTTGCTTCATAGTTCAGACTGGCCCTGAGCTTACTATGTAGCCCAGGCAAGCCTGGAACTCAGCAATCTTCCTGACTCTGCCACCCAAGTGCTGGGATTTCATATTCTCTGTTCTTTTAAAGAAAATATCTAGATCTGTGTTTAATAGAGTAAGTGGTAGGAAGATATAGAGAAGCAATTTTTAATTACGAAAAACCTTTCTGAGTTCTGTTCTCCTTATCCCAGAAAAAGATTGACCTGATTTGGGTAGAAGTAAAATTGTTCCAATAATAAAAATACTACTTTTGAGCAGGATTTTAGATACTCTTGTTCAGAAATCTAGTTTCTTATAAATAAGCTTTAGAAGTTCTATATTTAGAAGATATAGTGAAAGTTAAATTCAGATAATTGAAGTGTAATTTTAAAATGTTCACTCACATATTTGAAATAGAGAAGCACATTTTCCCCTCCCTCTTTTTGGCTTTTAGAGTCCTTTTCTTTTTCTTTTTTCCCCCACATTTTATCATTTTGGAAATGACTGACTTGCTTCTAATGTGCTGTTTAGTTTACTTGTTTTGGTGCAGATCTCTGAAACATGTTTGCCTGCTTGTTTGGGTTTTCTGTGTGCAAGACCAGTTTACTATTTATGTCTGTGTGTCTTTGTGAATCTGTAGTTTTCTTAGTACTTTCTAACCAAAACAAAATACCGAAATCATTTGGATACTGAGACTGATACAAGACTGTAATTATGAGGGCTTGGAGTTTAGCTCAGTGGCACTGCTCCTTCCTTGCAAGCGCAAGGTCGTGAGTTCGATCCCTGGTACTGCAGAAAGAAAGAAAAGAAAAAAATGACTAATTATGATCTGTAACATCTGAGACTGACACAAGACTGTATTTATTGTCTAAACCTTCTGGGTTTTATGTTCATCAAAAGTGCTTGTTTCCTGTGATTTAGTCTAACATACTGTTTTGCTCATTTTGTATACGAGAATCTCACTGGAAATTGAAAGAATTCTACGGCTTAAAAATATTTGAAGGTGTCTGATGTGGAGGATAGCCCTATCTGTTATGTATTTTAAATGTGCTCACTTTTTATTTCATTGGCCCTTGTAATTTAATCTCCACAGAGTAGCTAGTGTGATCTTTAAAAATCAATATCAAATAATATCATCTTTGTTTAGAACTTTGTTATTCCTCTCATCTCCAGCAGTTTTTTTGTTTTTTTGTTGTTGTTGTTGTTGTTTTTTTTTTTTTTTTTTGCTTTTTGGAGACCGGGTCTTGCTTTGTAGTTCAGGCTGGCCCTGAGCTCACTATGGTGCCCAGGCAAGCTGCCGCGAACTCAGCAATCCTCCCGTCTCTGCCTCCCGAGTGCTGGGATTACAGGCATGAGCCACCACGCCCAGCATTATATGTGGTAACCGGGGATCGAACTCAGGTCCTTGCGCTTGCGAGGCAGGCGCCGGAACCACTGAGCTAACCCTCTGGCCCAACTCCAGCAGTTTTTTAACCCTTCCTTCTCCAAGCCTTATATTTACAAATTGTTTGCTATCTCACAGTTTGTTTATTTCTTTCTTGTATATGGAAGAGTCTTATTCTTTACCTGGTAGTTCTTTATTATTTCTATTTCAAAAGACTTACTTTAAGTAGACTATATCAGAAATAGGTGTGACTGGAAGCTTTATACTTTTAAACACATCAGAGATATTCAGAATTAGAGCAAAAAGAGAAATGTTATTTCATCTAGCACAGCATTCTGCAGCATAGTAAGCTTTTAAACTTTTTTTTTTTTTTTTTTTTTGAGACAAGGTCTCGCTTTGTAGTTCAGTCTGGCCCTGAGCTCACTATGTAGCCCAGGCAAACCTCAAACTCAGCAATCCTCCTGTCTCTGCCTCCCAAGTGCTGGGATGACAGGCGTGAGCTACCACTCCCGGCACTGTGGTATGTGGTATTGATTGCTGGTGGGCGTGAGTCACTATGCCCAGCATTGTATATGGTTACTGGGGATCAAACTCAGGACATTGTACTTGTGAGGCAGGCGCCGGAACCACTGAGCTAAATCTCTGGCCCTTTTAAACTATTTTTGAAGTGATGAATATAGTTCTGTTTTCAAAGCTAAGAAGAAAGTGAGGGCATTGTTAATGAGAGCGAAGACTTAATATCCAGTGGAAAGTAGTTCGGTCAGCAGGGTTTGGTTCTTTATAATTATTTCACAAAATCCAGGTAAGAAAGGTAAAATGTCCTGGCCAACTTCACACTACTGTTGAATGTTAGCCCTAGACTAATTCTGCTAAATGTTCCAACTCTATACTACTTTCTTACAAAGGAAAGAAATAATGGAGAGCAGATAAGAGGATGGTGATTTTCTTAAATAACAAGTGTAGAAATAGGCAGCCCAGAACTATTTCACTATTTCAGCTGTTTCATGGTCTCAGGATGGTTGTCATTCCTCCAAGCACCAGGTGGAAAGGGCAAAGATGTAAAAAGGTAAGGGAATATCATATGCCATCTTTGCTAGGTGGGGCCCTTGGGAATGGTGTTTATAGAAACCATTTTTATGTTTTATGTTTCATTGGCCAAACTGTCACATGGCCACTTGTAGCTAGAAAATGACCAAGGAGATGATGAATGGTGTTTCTATATCGTGACCTCTTCACTTATTGTCTTTTAGTGTGACAGTCCAAGTGCCTACATCATCATAAATAGTACATTATACCTTTCAGATTTACATTGGTGCAGAAGCATACAGTAGAATTTAACCAGGTGGCAATGGCTAATTCAGATGGATCTGAAGCTATGCTCAACAGAGTGATGACAAAAGATAACATTGGTGTTGCTGTGGTATTAGAGGTCCACAAAGAACTATTTGGAGCAGGTGAGTGCAATTTACAATATTCTTACCAAAAGTAAGTGCCATTCCATTTTTCTTTATGTCAAAACAAGTGAAGAAAAACTTATTTATTGCAAAGCGATTTTCTTGTCTTTTGAAGAAAGCTAAATATGATGGGCAAAACACCAGCACTAGTTGCAGAAATCATGGTCTCTGTGATTTGAGATGTGTTTATGCCAGTCCTTTTTACTTGATCAGGTAGCTGGTGTAAAATATTTTTAATATGCCATTAATATAAAAGTTTCTTTGAAAAAGGGAATATTTTGGGTAAGCTGAATTTAGAAACTACAGTGAGTGGTTCTTTTGAATCTTATTTTTAGCTTCTTGAACTTTTGTCCTCTAAGGTTAAATACTTGGCATGTTTCCTTTAATTTCTCTGTTAAAACTCAGTCTTTGTCATGGTAAAAACAGGATCTTTTATCTCCATGGTTTATTTCTTCAGCTTTTTATATTTATAGCTTTCTTCAGAGTCAGGAATTCATTATGTACTTTGCATTATCCAGATCTGTCTTTTTACTGTATTGCCTACCTTTGAGGATTTCATTATTTACAAGGATTCTTCTCTTTGTACTTTTCTAGAGTATGGGTTAGAATTCTTCAGGCCACACATATATGTCAAATTTCACTTTCCTGCCATTCTTCCCCATATCCATTAACAAAGACAATCAGTCTTTGGTATAAGATTTTTGAATTGTCTTTTTTTTAGGCTTTCCTTTTTTTTTTTGAGACAGGGTCTCACTTTGTAGTTCTGGCTGGCATGAGCTCACTATGTAGCACAGGCAATCCTGGAACTCCAGCAATCCTCCTGCCTCTGCCTCCCGAGTGGTGGGATTACAGGTGTGAGCCACTTCGCCCAGCACTGTGGTATGTGGTACTGATTGCCGGTGGGTGTGAGTCACCACGCCCAGTATTGTATGTGGTTACAGGATCGAACCAGGGATCTTGCACTTGCAAGGCGGGCGTTGGAACCACTGAGCTCAATTTCTGGCACAGCCTTTCCATTTTTTTGTTTTGTTTTGTTTTGAGTCAGGGTCTTGCTTTGTAGTTCAGGCTGGCCCTGAGCTCACTATGTAGCCCAGGCAAGCCTTGAACTCAGCAATCTTCTGCCTCTGCCTCCTGAGTGCTGGCATTACAGGCTTGAGCCACCAAGCCCGGCATCTGTGGTATGAGGTACTGATTGTCAGTGGGTGTACCACGCCCAATATTATTGTATGTGGTTACTGGGGATTGAACCAGGGACTTTGCACTTGTGAGGCAGGTGCTGGAACCACTGAGCCAAATCTCCGGCTCAGCCTTTCCATTTTTATTCTGTTCTTATATCCTTCCAATCCCATTCTTCTTTTAGTACTTTTTGTTCATGTATTATAAAAACTTGTTTATTTCTAATGTTACTTCCCTTTCACTTTGCAGAAGAGTAAATCTAAATTATACAGTAAATACTTTTAATAGTAAAAGTCTCTTATACTCTTGGGAGGGGAATTTGGTAGTACAAAAAGTGATTGTAGGGGCTGAGGATTTAGCTCAGTAGTTCCAGCAACTTCCTGACAAGGGCAAGGTCCTGAGTTTGATCCCCGGTAGACATATACCATGAGGCCAGGCGTGGTGGCTCATGCCTGTAATCCCAGCACTTAGAAGACAGAGGTAGGAGGATTCCTGTGATTTTAAGGCTGTTCTGGGCCACATAGTGAGTTTGGGGCCAGGCTAAACTGTAAAGCGAGACCCTGTCTCAAAAACAAAACAAAACAAAACAAAAAACAGAAAAGGAAAGAAAAAAAATGGTTGTATCTCCTTTGATGGGACACATTTTTTTTTTTTTTTTTTGAGACAGGGTCTCGCTTTGTAGTTCAGGCTGGCTCTGTGCTCACTATGTAGCCCAGGCAAGCCTCGAACTCAGCAATCCTTCTGTCTCTGCCTCCCGAGTGCTGGGATTACAAGCGTGAGCCACCACGCCCGGCTGATGGGACACATTTTTAATATTTCATATAGTCTACAACCACAAGTGGTTTAAAACTTTTAGGAAAACAACTTAGAAGAATTTTGACTGCAAGCATTAATCTTAATCATTGTATTAAAAGTGATTCCTGTCATGTATAATAGATTAATTATTTGTTTTCTCAAAGTTAATTATCTCAGTAATATTAGAAGCAAACTTTACCAGAACAGTAGGCTTAGAAAACTAAGGTATATTTTTCTAAAAATTTCAGCAGGAAAATTAAATTTGAATATTCAGTGATATTTCAGCAGTATAAAATCACATAAAAATTAAAAAGTAATAGCCTCCCCTTTTTCAGTCCTACTTGCTGGGAATACTCCTGTTTATTTCTCTATATAGATCCTACCATGCATACTAAGCTTTACCCCTTGAATATTTTATAAACATCTTTCTGTAAATATGTTAAGTGTATTTTTCACAATTTTAATGTATTTTCTCTTGGTCCACAAATTGGAAAGTAGTATTTTAATTTGGAAGGCTTAGAGATTTTTTACTTAGGTTATCTCATTTTTCACATAAACTTGAGAAGGTTAAGTAACTGGTCCAAGACACCACAAATAATAAAAGCCAGTCTAAGACACAAGTGTGCAAACTTTTTTTTTTTGAGACAGGGTCTTGCTTTGTAGTTCAGGCTAGCCCTGAGCTCACTATGTAGCCCAGGCAAACCACCTCGAAATCCTCCTGCCTCTGCCTCCCGAGTGCTGGGATGACAGGCGTGAGCCACTACACCCGGCACTGTGGTATGTGGTATTGATTGCTAGTGGGCGTGAGTCACCACGCCCAGCATTGTATGTGGTTACCAGGATCGGGATCGAACTCAGGACCTTGCGCTTTTGAGGCAGGCGCCAGAACCACTGAGCTAAATCTCCGGCCCTGCAAACTTCTGAGAATACAGTATGCCCTAGTTCTTAATTTTAAAGTAACTTTATATGTGTGATATGATTTGAGTAGTGAATTTACTTCTGTATTTCATTTTGAATAGGTTAGTGTAATGCTACTGCCTTTTACTACTGACCTATCATGTTAGGTTTAGGAAATGCACGATGACTAAGTACTGGGTAGTGCAGATAATTTAAGGGCATAGGTGACACAATTAAAAACTCACCTCACGAGGTCCTTGTGCAGTTAGACGACAAAGTTATTTAAAAGGGCTTGCTTAAATTAAGAACCCAGCAAATGCAAGGTACTATAATCAAATCTAAATTACTTGGTGAGGAAGTGCCTAATTTGGCATGTAGAGCAGGGGTCCAGCAAAGTTTTTCTGTAAAGGATAAATAGTAAGTAGACTCATGGCCACATACAGTCTTAATCATAGTCTTTTTGTTCATGTGATGGTAAAGGTGCAGTAGAACTCTAAAAATATAAAACCTGGGCTGGAGATTTAGCTCAGTGGTTCCGGAGCCTGCCTGCCAAGAGCACAGCCCTGAGTTTGATCCCAGTAACCACATACAATGCTGGGTGTGGTGCTTCACGCCCACCAGCAATCAACCAGCAGTCAGCACCACATACCACAGTGCTGGGAGTGGTGGCTCAGGCCTGTAATCCCAGCACTAGGGAGGCAGAGACGGGAGGATTGCCGAGTTTCAGGCTTGCCTGGGCTACATAGTGAACTCAGGGCCAGCATGAACTACAAAGCGAGACCCTGTCTCAAAAAAAAAAAAATACATATATATATAAAACCATCCTTAGCTTACTCAGCTATATAGAAACAAGTGCTGGGCCAGATTTAGTCCACGTGTCAATTTGAACTTCAAGAGTAATCCTCATTTTAGAATTACCAGAATTTCAGCACATTGGTTTTTACAAACCAGTTTGACAAGGTAAAAGAGCTATGAATTCATAGAAGAGGGTAAAGAAGCAGCTGTGGATCTTCTTGAGAAAACCTTAAAGTATCGCTTTTCTTGAAACACAAGGCATAAACTTTATTTTCTTTTATGTTTCAATGTAGGTATGAAGCCTATTCATGCTGCAGAAAAACAGCTGCTTATAGTGGCAAATGCCCACATGCATTGGGACCCAGAGTATTCTGATGTGAAACTTATCCAGACCATGATGTTTGTCTCAGAGGTTAAAAACATTCTGGAAAAAGCCTCGAGTAGGCCTGGCAGCCCAACTGCAGATCCTAATTCCATCCCGCTGGTGCTATGTGCAGATCTTAACTCATTGCCAGATTCAGGTATTTGTAACATCATTTCCTCCTTGCTTTCAATTTTGTTTTTAGCCTTAGTTAAAAATGTAGCTGGTCTGTAATTGGGGGAGGGGAGGGTATGTGTGGTTCTGGGGATTGAATCCAGGGCCTCAGGCATGCCAAGCAAGCACACTACCACTGAGCTACATTCCAAGCCCCCTTCCCTACCTTTTGATTAGAGATTTCTCTTCTTAATTAGGGAGTATGTCACTGAAAATTCCAGGGATGGGACAATGAGTAATTGAGGAAAGTCTAATAAACTATTTCCAAAAGTGTGGTCAGGGTTAATGGAAACAAAACATTGAATTACTGCAGTATTTTGCCAGTAGGGGAAGTTTGCTGTCTTTGCCTCCTGCTTCCAAAGAGGAAGGTTGTGGAAGCTGTCCTCAGAACTCGGAAAAACTAGTTACAGTTATAGAAAAGGCTATATAATAGGATGCAGCCAGTGCTCACCAGACCAACGAGAAAGGACACAGGGGAAATGGACCCCTACTTAACTCTTCCTGTTCACTGATCTGGCAGTGCCGCTTATTGTTCAAATCCAGCTGGAAGAAGTGGGGGTGGGGTTGGCCATTTTCACAACAAAGACCAGCTTCCTAAGGCACAGAGTACAGAGGAGAAAAGTGATCTGAAGCAACAACCTGAAAATATCATGTGTATCTAGTTAAGTAACTTGGACAAGTTTTCAGTAAATTCATTAAATTATATTTTAACATTAATAATATAGAAAAATGATGGAGTTTTTCTAGGAATTTACATATATATATATATTCTTGACCACCACTGAACTACTTTGTTTAAAACTAACTTCATTTTAGACACTAAATTTCTCAGTTGTAAAACATTAAAATATTCCTTATTTGCTTCTACCAAAATTTAAATTTTATACATCATTATTAGGCTATTTAAAATAATCAGTGATAAATATAAAATCCCAAATTCTATACTTGAAATTATTTTTAAAATTATTAAGCTTAATAATTAGCAAATAAATATTGAAATCTTCATTTACCATTTTAAAAAAATTTTCTGACCGCTAGGCCAGTTGGCACCTTAGCCATATCTTCCTTTCTTAATTCCTTTTTAAAAAATAATTAAATTGCTTTAAAGTACAAGTTTTTCTCTTATTTGGTTTTTTTTTTTTTTTTCTTTTCCTTTTTGAGACAGGGTTTCGCTTTGTAGTCCAGGCTGGCTCTGAGCTCACTATGTAGTCCAGGCAAGCCTCGAACTCAGCAATCCTCCTGCCTCTGCCTCCCGAGTGCTGGGATGACAGGTGGGACAGGTGTGAGCCACCACGCCCGGCATTGTGGTATGCGGTATTGATTGCTGGTGGGCGTGAGTCTCCACGCCCAGCATTGTATGTGGTTACCGGGGATCGAACTCAGGACCTTGCGCTTGCGAGGCAGGTGCCGGAACCACTTAGCTAACCCTCCGGCCCTCTTATTTGGTATTTTAAAGCCAATTATCATTGGTCACAAAAAGTAGTGATCTGTGGAGCCAGACTTTCCGAGCTACATCCTGGGTCTGGTACTGACCATGTGTGCAGTCTGTGACCAGGTTCTTGTACATGTGTACGTGTGTATGTGTGAGATGCTGGGGAGTGAACTCAGGGTGTGGTGCATGCTCTGCAAGTGCTGTACCTCTGAGCCATATTTTTACCCCTAAGTTCTTCATTTTTAGTAAGATAATTATTTTACCTATATCAATGAGTTATTTGTAGAATTTAAGGATGTAGAGCACTTAACAGTATGTACAGAACTTGGAATTTGTTAGATAAAGGAGAATTCCTTTTGAGAGCTATTCACAATACTGCTGTTTGTTGTCCATTGTTTACTATATCTTGCTGTAATAACTAATCACAAATAGATAATCATAATAATTTTCACTAATTCTTACGATAATTTTTTTCATATTTGATAATTCACTGGAAACTTATTTGAATATTGCTCCTTCAACTTTTTACACATGATACATCTAATATTTTTGGCTAAGTGATATATCTCCAGCATATAAGGTTCTTTATAGTATCAGACTGCTGTTTCACCATGCTCTTTCAAAATAAGTCTAGCTGACTATGGACATTGAAATGTTGATGGTGCAACATTTGTTTTTGTTGTGTACGTTAGATTTTTGACATATGATCAAAAGATACACTGTCATTCATCTTGCTGTACTCTCCCTATGTTGATCACAGTGATCCCATCATTCTTGCCACTTTCTGAATCCATCCTGGGAATCTTCTTTTGGGAGTGTCTTTACAAGGTGTGATATAAAAACAAAAACACAAATATAGTGCTACTTCCAAGTGCATCTATTGGAAAGGGAGGCTCATAAAAAATTATCTGTCTTTGTCCACCTTACTACCTAGTTCTGGCATCCCATGTGACTTCTGACTCTCCAAAGTCAAATGACTATAAGAGGGAAATACTAGAATCTATTCAAGGCATCAAGACAGCCATAACAGCACAATGAGAGACTAAATTTTATTCATTTCACCTTTTTTCATCTAAGAATGGGTCTGACTGAAACAAGGGAGGAAGGTTCATCACACTTAGTGTTGAACACATTTTTAAAATTTAAAATGAAGGTTTTTAGTTGTGCTGTGGCTGTGTATCTGAATCATTTAAAAACATTTGCCTTTCTCTGTTATTTTGATTTTGGAGAACAGCCAGAGTTCTACAGTGCTAGATCTGATGAACTCAGTAGACGAGGACAACACCGTAATGTTATTATGTGTCTGCTTTTCCATATTTGATAATTCAGTAAAGAGGTCTTCCAGAATTGCTCTAGATTGTGGCAAGAATGACGAGACAAGTGTGTTCAAAGAAAGGCCAACTATTTTCAGTGGGATTAATGGCAATGTGTCTTTTACTGTAATAAGTTTTTTAGATTTAAACATTTAATATGATTTTTGGACACATCTCTTTTATATTCCCAAACTTGTTGATTGACTGTGTAGAATAATATTCCCAAAACACTTAAGGTCACAACCTTTGTGTTGAATGCCACTTCCCTCCTGGAAATCATCTAAAGCCTGAAGAGTTACTAACACATAGAACATATTCCTGATGATCCTGATACTTTGTCTTGAGATAAAGAGATACCTTTCCATCTTGTATGTAGTTTTTTTGTTTTCATGTTAGTGGGAATTGACAGAGTCTTTGCGCTAAGCTGTATCTTCACCCTTTTTAGTTTGTATTTTGAGATAGGGTCTTGCTAAGTTGCTGAATTACCCAAGCTGGGCTTGATCTTGCAGTTCTCTTATATCAGCCTCTCAGTGTGCCGGGATTATTGTATGGTGTACTTCCTTGCCCACCTGATACTTGTTTTTTTTTTTAAACAACTGAAAAAAGGCAATTTCATATGGTTTAACCTAATAAATCACTCTGAACCTGGTACTTCTACTTAGCGACAGATCTTAGCTTATAATCTTGTATAAGAACAAATTACTAAATGGTAGTGATCCGTACTTTATTCTACTAGGTGTTGTGGAATATTTAAGCAATGGAGGAGTAGCTGACAACCATAAAGACTTCAAGGAACTAAGGTACAATGAGTGTCTTATGAACTTCAGCTGCAATGGAAAGAATGGAAGCTCAGAAGGGAGAATCACACATGGCTTCCAACTTAAGAGCGCCTATGAAAATAACTTGATGCCTTATACCAATTACACCTTTGATTTCAAAGTGAGTAGCAGCTTCTGAGCTGATATAGAAATTATGGTATATATAAGCAAATAACAGAAAAAAAGCCCCTGAAAACCCTTGATTTATATAATCAAAAATTTTCAAGTTCTCAAAATGTCCAGTCTACTTTTAATACCCAAATATAAGGAATTTTAATAGGTTATAGTTATTGTTGTCTTGAGAATTCATTTTGGACCTTCATTTGTTTGTGTTCAGATAATACTGGCAAATATTCCTAGTATGTGTACTATGTACAAGGACTGAGAATAGGGTCTTGCTAATTAGATAATTTTATTCAGTGGTAGTTTACTTTGTTTCATTCACGCAGTAATGTGCTGGTAAATATTTAATAGCTTACTTTCTAGGGAAAAAAGCCCTGATTTGTATTATTTACCAATTTCTGTGGTTTAAAGCACTTGAGTATATGATGGTATAATTATTCCTCACCTGTGCATACCATCCCTAATTTTCAACATGAATCAAAATTATATACATATAGTATGTCCACTTTGAAAGAGTAGGATTCTGTCAAGATTCTCTTAGTACTTTCTAGTGAGCTTATCTTTAAATTTTTCCAAATTTCTTTTAGGCATGTAGCTAATTATAGAAGGTTGTATTTAATGTCTATATTATATCTATGTAGTCTTACTAATATATTCCCATGCAGTGAAATCCTACAGCTTTAAAAAAGAAACTTTTTATTTGTAAAACTAAGAAATAAATCGAAGTGCCTATTCATTGTTCAAGAGAGCTAATTTTTTTTAACAAGAGTGGTTGTGTTGCTTTTTGTGATCACTTTACCATTGCCTATTTTCTGATTGATTTATCTATCTGGAATGGTCCAGTTTTACCTCTGACATTCTGGCATTTCAGGCTAGAATTTTATTAGGTTATGGTTGAGAATTCATTTTGAATCTTCATTTGTTTGTGTTCAAATAATACTGGCAAATAATTCTTAATATGCTTACTAGGACTGAGATAGGGTCTTGCTAATGAGATAATTTTATTCAATGGTAACTAATTTTGTTTTAGGCATTCATGCAGTCATATGCTGGTAAATATTTAGTTTACTTTCTAGGGAAAGAAGCCCTGATTTATATTTATTATTTACCAATTTCTGTGGTTTAAGTACTTCTGCTGCTATAGATTCTAAGGACCCAAGCTGTTGACTTTGAATGCACTGAATGGGAAAGAGCACAAAGATAATTGGTACTAGCCAGCTCTACCATGTCACTATATTTGTGCAAGCTTAAAGAAATCTACATTGAATAGTAGTTTACTATAAATTAAGCTGTATCCTTGTAACTTTAATGATATAATACATGTGCCAGCATAACCCAGAAATACATGTCATGAAAATTCCCAAAAATAAGTGTTCATAAATTCTACAACTACTGTGTTACAGTCTGTTGGAGGTAAAAGAAAATATTATTTTCCTTTGCTTTACCTTGGGTTAAAAAAAAGCTCAAATGTTCAATGCCTGCCTGGCACGTGCAAGATCCCTGATTTCGATCCTAGTAACCACATACAACAATACCAGGTGTGGTGACTCACACCCACAGTCAGTACTACATACCACAGGGCTGGGTGTGGTGGCTCACGCCTGTAATCCCAGCACTCAGGAGGCAGAGGCAGGAGGATTGCTATGAGTTCCAGGCTAACCTATGCTGTGTAGTGAGTTCAGGGCCAGCCTGAACAACAAAGCAAGTCCCTGTCTCAAAAAAAAAAAAAAAAAAAAAGGCTTGGGGCCGGAGGGTTAGCTCAGTGGTTCC
>PVIC010021094.1:0-28879 GCA_004025085.1 Thryonomys swinderianus | reverse complement strand
GTGGTGTCTCACGCCCACCAGCAATCAATACCACATACCACAGTGCCAGGCGTGGTGGCTCACGCCTGTCATCCCAGCACTCGGGAGGCAGAGACAGGAGGACTGCTGAGTTCGAGGCTTGCCTGGGCTACATAGTGAGCTCAGAGCCAGCCTGAACTACAAAGCGAGACCCTGTCTCAAAAAAAAAAAAAAAAATTCATTTTTTTTAAAAAGAGGGACAAAGTAAAAACATCTGAGATTAAAGCAAACCTTTATGTATCCTAAAATCTCCTTGTGTTAAATGGGAATGTTTCATTGTGAAGATCATTTTATAGTTAGCACACATATATTTCTTATTTAGTAAAACATATTTCTTCACTGAGAATTTTATTTCTCTTCTAGGGTTTCCTTTTTTTTTTTTTTTTTTTTTTTTGAGACAGGGTCTCGCTTTGTAGTTCAGGCTGGCTCTGAGCTCACTATGTAGCCTAGGCAAGCTTCGAATTCAGCAACCCTCCTGTCTCTGCCTCCCGAGTGCTGGGATGACAGGCGTGAGCCACCACGCCTGGCACTGTGGTATGGGGTATTGATTGCTGGTGGGCGTGAGTCTCCACGCCTAGCATTGTATGTGGTCACCGGGGATTGAACTCAGGACCTTGCGCTTGCGAGGCAGGCGCCGGAACCACTGAGCTAACCCTCCGGCCCCTAGGGTTTACTTTTTGACAGTAAGTTCAATTAGACTAAACAATTAGCAGCTGTTAGATCCACTTTCACTTTTCGTTTTCATTTAACACACAAACATACACCCATATCCTATAATGTGAGGCAGATAAAACTGAAATGAAGTTTAGAGAGATGGAATGCTGTTATGTTACTATTACAAGCTAAGTATTATAACTAAATAATTACACTTCGTCCTATCAAATATGAAATCCTTAAGCCAGCAACATTACCTGTAAAATGGAAAACAGGGGATATTTTAGAATCTGCAGGTCATACTGACTTTTGAAAAACTTCATCACTGTGACGAGAAGAGCAACAAATTACAAAAACTGATGAATGTAGTTGTAATCACTAAAAATTTTACTTAAAAAGAGGTAGTAAGTTTTAGCAAACGCTGTCAATGATAAAAAATAATATCTAGCTAGTTTGCAAATATTCTAATAAAAACTGGCCACAGTCTTCCAAAAGGTGTGTTGGGAAGATTGTTCCTTAATTAAAGGAGACTGAAGAGATAAGATAATGAAGCAAAATATGTAGCCCTTGATAGAATTCTCACCTTCTAACTTTTAACATTTTTAATGGAAAATATAATAATAGGTATGGTTAAAATAGCACTTATAAAGTGGCATAGAGTAAAACATAAATTCTTTTCTACTACTCTTCCACTTTTCCACTACTGATAATCCCTCAGTTCACATGCCTCAAATATAGTCATCAGGAACTAATCCTTACATGTTCCTGAGTTTTTATTTTACTTTTATTCTATTAGTATATGTTTTTGACTCATGAAATTTATGATCATCTTAGGCCTTGGGTACATGTACATACAACAGTTTATATCTTTTTAACCCCTTTCCCTTTCTCTCTACCTCCCTTCTCCTCCAGTTCCTCTACCCATTTTTCATTTTTATTGACTTTGCTAATATTAGTTCATGGCGTTATATGGCATATAATGTTTACATGAACTGAGGTTATTAGGTTGATGAACACGGTGTATCTGTATTTCACTTATTACCTCTTCCCCTCCTCCTCATCCTCTGTGTTATTTTCCTTGACCACTTCCTTATGAAAAAGATCCATCTCCCCATCCCCTTTTTCCCATCCTTTACTATTCTCTTTGCTTGTTGAAAGACACTATGGTATTAGCTTATATGTCTGGTTTATTTCCCTCAACATATTTTCCAGTTGCCTCTATTTTCCCTCAGATATATCAAATCTGTCCTTCTTTATAGCAGAAAACTCTTACATTGTAAATAGATATGTTTTCTTTACCCAATTATTTTTGATAGTTATAGAGGGTGTTTCCAGGATTTTTTAAAAATGATTTGTTCTATTATAAATATTGGTATGCATATATCACTGTCCTATGATTTCTTAAGTTCTTTGGAGATGATTACTACTTGGGTATTGCTGGTTTATATGGAATTTCTAATTTCAATTCTTCGAAAAATCTCAATACTCATTTCCAGAATGGTTCTTTTGGTTTATATTTCCAACAACAGTGAAGGAACATTCCTTTTACACCACACTGTGTGAGAATTTGCTGATTTATTCCATGAAGGTTGCCATTTTTTCTGGAGTGAGATGGAATCTTACCGTAATTTTAATTTTTCTAATAGAGATATTGAACATTTTTGCATATATTTGTTGATCATTTGTAATTCTGTAATTTTTTTGTCCATTTATTGGTAGTATCTTCAACTTTAGGTGAATTTGGGGAAGATTATTTGCATATTCTAGGTATCAGTTCTTTGTGGAGTAGCGGGCCAACTATTTTCCTAATTATTTTAGTTGCATCTTTATCCAATTTGCAGATCAAGGTGGCACTGACTTCCATATATGAGTTTGGAAGCACTCTATCCCTTTCCTTTTTTTTTTTTTTAATACTTGAGGAATACTAGTGATACAACATCTTTAAAGGTCCTGTAGAATTCAGCAGAGAATCCATTCGGTACTGGTATATGGTGGAAGCTAAAGTCTAGTTTCAATATTGTTCACCCAAATCTCCATTTTCCTCCATTTTTATTGCTTGTAAAAATTTTATTACTGTATCAATTCCATTGTTTCTTATTGGGCTACTAAACATATTAACATTTGGGGGCACTAGTTTTGTTTTTTGCATGTGTCTAGAAATCTGAACATTTCTTCAAAATTCGCTAATTTGTTGGAATACACTGAAGTAATTACTGTGTTCTGGGCTTCTACACTGCCTGTTGCGATTTCACTTTCTTCATTTCGATTTGTGTTCAAAGGTTGCTTTTGGCTCAGGTAGTTACTTTCTCCACTGGGCTTCTCTGACCAGTTTTGTTCATGTGTGTCTATTTTCCACTTTTTTGCATAAGTCTGGGTAGGGACTTCTATATTTTGTTTATTTTTTAATTAAAGAAAAGATTTTGAATTTATCAATTTTAATGGTCTTTTTCATTTGCTGTTTTCCATTCACGTCATTATAATTTACCTTCTTAATTTCCATTTTGAGGCTAGGTTACTGCTTCTCAAATATCTTGAGAATTCTCACAGTGTGTATTTTAACTTGCTCTGCTTTTCTAACATGAGCATTGATTGTAATGAATTTTCCTTTCAGAACTTTCATCCAGTCCAAGATGTTCTGATGACTTTTGCTGTCACTGTCATCAACTTCCAAAATCTTTGAATTTATTCTATGATCCATTGTTTTTTTTTTTTTAACAATCTATTGTTAATTTTCCTGGAGCTTTACCTTCTCTGATTTTTTTTTTCTGATTTTATGTGTCCATTTTAATCTTGTATCATTCTTTTGCCTTCTTGAAATAGTTTCTTGATTTGTTTTATCTTCCCTGAAATCTAATGAGATAAATTTTAAATGAAAGGATAGAAAGCACAGAAAATAAATGAGGTCAGGCCCATCAGCAAAAGTTGTGTATTAAACCAAAGCTCAGTCAAAAGGTCACCAGCTGAAAACCTTCTCCAAGGCCTAATTCCTGATTCTAAAGCTACCTAGAACAAAAGATGATTTTTCCTTTATACAAGAACATCCTTCGTATTATCTGAGCTTCAATTGTCTAGAAAGAGACTTTTATTTTTTTTTCTCCAATGAATCTCTTATTCATCTGTGTTTAAACAACAAATGTTCAATGTACCCATCCTTTGGCTGGAAAGCTAGTATATTTAGACCCTGCTATTATAGTTATGGAGTAATTTTGCATTTCAAATTAAAAAAATACTCATTTGAGAAAAAGGATCTTAATTCCTATTTTTCCAACAACTCCTCAAACAGTTTTGGAGTTAACTTTTAAAACCCTTTAACTACAAAAGAAGCTGTTCCTCTTCCTACTGGTGGTCCAGAGTTACAAAAATTAAATGAAAACCACAGGTCAAAAGAGCGTGGACAATGTTACCAATAAACGATGACTGCTATGCTTCTGTGTTTGGCTTGTTTTGTTCTTTGTACCTACTTCTTGATTCTCTTCTTCTTTGTCTGCTTCGCATCATCGTCCCCCTCAGCCAAATCCAGCATTAAGGGCTTAGTAACTATAGTCACTTTTCTCATCAATAGTCACAGGACGTTTAAGTTTGTTGTTGATTGTCTTTTTAATTTCATTAGATTTAAATGAAATAATTGCAACTTTACATACTTTGCCTAGTGATTTAGAGGATTATGTTTACTTTGAGGATTTCCTTTAGTCTTTAGAGGAGAACAGACAATAATCAAAAATAAATAAAACCTTTGCAGTAATTTATTGAGAAAAATGAACAAGAAAATGCTTGGGCAGTTCCTCTTCAGCATCAGTGTTTTTGGTATTTCTAAATACCCACTCAACTACTTTTTTTTTTTTTTTTGACACAGGGTCTTGCTTTGTAGTTCAGGCTGGCTCTGAGCTCACTATGTAGCCCAGGCAAGCCTTGACCTCAGCAATCCTCCCGTCTCTGCCTCCCGAGTGCTGGGATTACAGACATGAGCCACCAAGCCAAGGCACTGTGGTATGCAATATTGATTGCTGATGGGTGTGAGTCTCCATGCCCAGCATTGTATGTGGTTATCAGGGATTGAACTCAGGACCTTGCGCTTGCGAGGCAGGCGTTGGAACCACTGAGCTAACCCTCCGGCCCAACTATTTATTCTCTTAATGGAAAAGAAGACAAAAATCTCCTGATTTTTTTTTTTTATTTTGCTTATCTGATCATCCACTCCCATACAATGAAAAACTGAATAATAACCTCTCCGGTACTATGTTCTTTCATCTCATGTTCTCAGATTTCTTCTTTAGTTAAGGATTAGTTAATTATGTGCTTGGTAACTTCATTTGAATATTTTGTGGAAACTTGCAAGGATCAGTTGATTTAACAAAGATAAAAGTCAACACAGAAGACTATCATTTATAAAAAAGAATAGTAAGAAACAAGGGGAAACATGAGAGAAATAAGAAAGGGAAACAAAGCTTATGTATGTAGAGGTGGGGGTTGTAGGATGGGTGGGGAATGGGAAAAATGAGAATTAAATTGTGTCATATATTGGCATAAATTTTTAATATAGTATGATAATAATGTGTGTATATAATGTACCAATAAAGTTTCAAATTTAAAAAAAAGAATAGATAACATGTACAGATTACATATATATATATATATATATATATATATATATATATATATATATATATATACACACACACACAATACATAGGGTTGAGTCCTTAACCTATGTCGTACCTTTTTTTTTTACATGAGAAATACGAGAAAGCATATTTATAAAGAAGTGTGGCAAAGTGATTATAAGGAGCAGTTCTTTGGATGAAATAATTCCAATCTCTTAAGTGCCACTCAGCAAAGCAAACTGTGCTCATACTTTCTCCAGGAAGTAAGTCGGGATGAGATGATACATGTTAGTCTGTGAAGTCAAGATTTAATTTAGACTTGAGCTTTATCCTAATACCTTATTTCATCTAAGTCCCTGAAACTTATATCATCAGGCTAGGCCCCAAATCCTAATCTATCTGGTAAAGGAATGGAGTTTTATGATCTTAAATATTCCTTTCAGCTAACACAGTCTGTCAGTCAATGGACAGCACATCCCCTGTGTTGTAAAGACTTAGTTTGTAAGGTTTTATGTTATTTCTATGAGTATTTTATGAACTGTGCATGGAAATTTTATGAAACAAGGAAGTCACATATGCATTTTAAAAGATTTCCACAAATTATTTTTCCGCAGACTGATTCTTAGTTTCATGAAATTTAAAGAATGAATTAATGCTTATTTGCAAATTAGACTTCTAATTACAGACATCCACCAGTGGCTGCTAACTCATTCTCACTCATGGGAGCGTAGCATTCAGGCCAAACTGACTTTGTCTCAGTGCCTAGAGAAAGCTGATCCCCTTTCTTCCTTTTCTCTTCTCAACTCTTCCTTTCCCTATTTTCCGTATTTGAGAAATTCACAGAATAGGAACCTCCTGTATTCTTTCTAGGCGGCTCGCTTCCTTTCAGTGTGCAGGACAATCCCACTGGGCCATGGGAGCTCGAGGACTGTTTTTTTTTTTTGTTTTTTTTTGCTTTTTGAGACAGGGTCTTGCTTTTTTGTAGTTCAGGCTGGTCCTGAGCTCACTATGGTGCCCAGGCAAGCCTCTGCGAACTCAGCAATCCTCCTGTTTCTGCCTCCCGAGTGCTGGGATTACAGGCGTGAGCCACCACGTCCGGCATTGTGGTATGCGGTGTTGATTGTTGGTGGGCGTGAGTCTCCACGCCCAGCATTATATGTGGTTACTGGGGATCGAACTCAGGACCTTGCACTTGAGAGGCAGGCACCAGAACCACTGAGCTAACCCTCCGGCCCCAGGAGCTCAAGGACTCTTGTAGGGAGACTGAGCCTTCCCAGTGGCCTGTTTCCTGGCCTGTGCCACTTTTCTTACATTGCTGCAATAGGCAATTCTCCCTCAAAAACAATGGGAGATACTTTCCTCAGTTTTTCCTGTGTAACCTTTCCAAATTGGTTTAAAAAGAGATATTAAATAAAAAAATCAATCTTTTACTCCACTTTTTTGTAGCCCCAGTAGAGAGTCAATAATGGGTCTGGTGGGCCAATGGAGGGTACTTTTAATTTCTTAATTCTCTGAGAGCTTGATAATCTCCTCCAAAATAATGGCAAATGTTCAGAAGTTCCCTAAATTTAAGCCTTTTTACACTTTGTGAACAATTTTTCTTCCATTCTACTCTCTTCTCTCCAAATTCTTCTCCTGAACTAAAACCCATCACCACAAAACTCCTGCCCACTGCCCAGGTCCAGTGACATCACACTTTGATCCTTCTCAATTGACAAGTTGGATCCTACTGATGATTCCTTGTGCTGCTTCCACTCACTTCCTCCACAACTTCAACTAGACCCACAACCCTCCCTCCTCCTTTCCAGGACCTGCTTCCTCTGACACAGTACCCTCTTTACACCCAAGCTTCCCTTTCTCTCGGATATGCTCCCGCACTTTTTTTCCCATATCTCCCTAGACAATTTCTCATCCAATTCCAGCTCTTCCTCAAGGTCATAGACATTGAGGGGACTGTTCGTGTTCATGTTTCTGTATCAATAACTGATCTAGAACATTTCCAGCGATGGAAGAGGTCCTTCTGAGAAAATCCCAATATTCAGAAAAGATTCTCCCTATCATCCTAATCTACAGCATCACTTGGAGGAACGTTTATCTTACCCTCTTTTCTTCCCTTCTGATGACAAAAAAAGAGCAAATTTAGTGGGCAGCTGAAAAACGTGGTGAAAAGCACCACCACAAAAACCCTGGCAGGCACACGGAGGAGGCTCAAGTGGTCCACAAAGCTAAACCCCAGGATCCCAGGGGGATGTATCAACTCTGTTTCCGATAGGACAGATCGCAATAACATGATCACTTGCCTACAAGCAGGAGTGGAAAAAAAATAAAAATAAATAGGTCACTTAGGATCACCTTAAAAAAAAATCACCCAGGGCACAGTGTTCTTTTTGAACTGCCTTTCAGTAATCAAGATTGAATAAACAACAATTAGACCTCCTGAAAATATAATTCTTTTATACCTCCACTGTATCTCCCAGTCTTAACCAGACATCCACAAAAGTTCCAAAACTTGAAAATCTCAAAGACCATAGAAAGACCTTACATAAATTACCTTTAAGATTTTAAACAACTAAAGCGAGGAATAGAGAACTATAAAACAAAAACAAAAACTAAAGCCAAATAGAAATGCTGGCCAAGATTCCATGCTGTACTGTTCTTTATGCCATATAGTTTTCACTCATTCTTTCCTGTTAGTATCCCATTGCTCCACACCCTTTTGAAAAGAGATCTTCCATTGATTGGGGGCATCTATTTATGTTCCTGCACTTTCTGCTAAGGTTTTCTGCATTGCCCATAGTAAGACCCTCCTGTCCAAGGTGGATCCAGTGCATCAAATCACTACTTGACCTTTGTCTTCCTTCCTTCCTTCCTGGCTTGCTTGTTTCGTTATTTTCTTTCCTTCCTTCCTTCTTTCTTTGTTTTTCTTTTTGGAATTTAGTTACATGATATATTGAAAGTCTTTGAAAACCATCTTTTATCTTAAAACTTATGACATTTTTAAAGCACAGTTCATACTTACAAAGATAAATTCTTCTGAGGCAACAACACCAGACTAAGGTCATATTTTTCTCTGGCCTCATTACTATGGCCTCCATTGCTTTTGTCTATGCAGTATTCAAGAATAACCCTTTAAAATTCCTGCTGGTTTCAAGAAATACCTACTATTTGTGTGCAACTAAACATTCTGTTCATTTTTTCTTTAATCTTTTTGGCATTATATGTATAAATATTTCAATAAGTCTCCATTTTATAGGTGAGAAAAGTGAACTTTATAAATAGGAAGTAGTATATCCAAACTTCATAGCTATGACACAGCAGACCCTGTATATTAAAGACTGGGAGCATAATAAAACTGACTTGTATAGTTCTCTTAACTATAAATAGACCATTTACTTAACTGTTTTCAATCACATGCTACTTTGTTCATTCTGGAGTACTTGATCCATTGATATTTATATTTACATACAAATGGTCATATTTATTATATAATCTGTATTTCATATTGTGCATTTTATGATCATTTAATAATATGTTTTATAATTATATATTTATAACTTTGTATATAATTTATGATTTAATATAAACTGTTACTATGAAACATTTCTTTACTGCATAATTTCTATTTCTTATCATTGCTTGATAAGAGCAAATGCTGCAAAATGTGTAAAAGACAAAATTGACCTCACAATACAAATAAAAACTCATCTTTAACTGATTATCAATATATTTCCTGATATGCATCTCATCTTATAAGAACATAGAAAGTTGATAAAAAGATAGGAGTTATATAAAATCTCTCTTATATACCTAAGAAAAAGCTGGTTATAAAAGTGTTCTTGTATGTAAAATCAAGTACATTTTATTGATCTATTTAAAAGAAAAAAGCAAAGCCCAGATAGAGGGCATCTTATATTAACCAAATTTCATATGAAAGTCTGTGTCTAGGTAAAAATAAATGAATGAATAAATTACATTTTCTCCAATCTCATAGAGCACAAAAATAAACCTACCCATTTGTTTCTTATTGGAGCTCTAGAGGCTAAAGACAAAATTTTTGCAAATCTGGATATTTTTCTTAAATTTCCTGAACTCAACAGAACTGTGTGAAAATGGAAAAATATACTCAGGGCTTGCCAATAGATAAAAGCCTTCCTTTCAATTGTAGTTGCCTGTACAGCACTTTCCCTTACAATGTAGTAAATCACCAAGTCAATGAAAGAAGTGGTACCCCAAATAGCACAGCCTTCATGTTCAAAGAAGTCTATTTCTCTGTTTCATATTTTGGAGTTCCAATAGGGATTGTGAGAACAGGATGATTTTGCTGACCTCACAGAAAACAAAGTAACAAAAGGCAAACAATCAGATTCCTTCTGCAAGATGCTAGCAGATGCTGTGAATAAAGGCAGAACAGCAGCAGTTAGCCATGTTCTTCTCCTGGCGAGGCCTAGCTGATCAATATGGGGCTTATGTCTGGGAATTCTTGAGTCTAGGCAGAAGTTAAACAAGGCAATCAGAAAATAGCCTTTTTCATTATACTTTCTGAATGGCTAGACAAAGAAATAAAATGAAGAATTCATCTAAAACATTTAAAATATAATTGTACCTTTATATAAAGTAAAAAAGTTTTAATGATTTTCTCCCAGGTTATTATTATAAAATGAAGAGCATAATTTTACAATTAACATTTTGACCTGAAATAATAAAGAGTATTTTGGCAAGGTCTATACATTTTAGGGACATGGAATTCTTTTTTATTTTCATCAGATATATATGTTTACTGCTTCATAAGTTACTTCAAAAACACTGAACAAATGAAGTTCAAAACTACATATGTTTATTCCCCTATTGACAGGAAGAAGTAGCCATTAAGTTAATGCTAAAAATTATTATTTAGAATATACTTGTATAGACTGACAATATATGTTCAAAATTTTAAAATTATATTACTCATTTGATGGAGATTCCAGTCAAAAGGGTGCAATTCCCCACACTCCATAACACCAGGTTCCCCAACAGTACTACATTCCTGGAATGTAAATTGGTCAACCACTTTAGAAAAAAATTTAGTACTATTTAGTAAATTTGAAGATGTTCATGTCTTATGTCCTAGCAGTTCAACTTGCAGATGTTTACCTTCGAGAAATTAGAGAATTTTCTACAAGGAGAGAAGAGCAAAAGAAAGAGTAGCACGTTTGTAATCACTCCAGCCAGAAAAGTTTTCATATGGTCATCATTAAATGAAAAAAATAAACCGGGATAGGATCAAGAAATGAAATGCTGCACAACAATGAAGAGAAATAAACACTATACAATCAATAAGCCCTAGTAACAGAACAGTAAAACAAAACAATATACTCAGGGTAATTGCACTTATATATGGTCAACTTTAAATAAACATTCATGTTTATGGTTTCAAATGTTTACTGTATATTTATGAATAAAACAAGAAGTATCACTACAGAAGATTTTGTTGAATCAAAGGCAGCCTATCTATTGTGCATTTTCTAGTTTTACCTACTTTTATTTTGAAAGCTGTTTCTTTCTTTCTCTTTAGCTAGTTAGAGCCTCCTTCTTGGTTACTATTTCCCACAATGAACCATGTTCAGCTGGTAAAAATATCCTGTGGTGCTCACATACTGCTCACTACTAATGTCTTCTTTCTCCATATTATTACCCATAATTCACTGCTTATTCACCTGCCAGGTAATGAAAAGTAATGTTGGATACCACTATGTGAAATCACACCAAATAGTGCTCTTAGCTGAAATAAACAAAACACCCATCACTTCAACTGGGATTTGTGCAGGTACCATTAGTCTCTTCAAATTCAGGTGCCTTCTTTTCATCCAAGAAGCATTAACTCACTATAAAGTATGTCATGTATCCTGTTCTTTCTTCTTTCTCTAAGACAGCTGTAGAGGTAGTAAGAAGAAGCTAGAATTTCTTCCTTTTTAAAGAGAACAGACACAGGGTATTTGATGTTATCTTCTTGCTGTGACTGATTAACACACTAGGGAAGAAATGTGCAAAATGAGCAGTCAGAACTGTTTCCATGGTTGCTGAGCTCCGCATTGAACAAAAGTAAGGAAGCCTCAGAAAGTCCCTTAGTCCTGGAGTTCAGCGTGAGTGCTGATAATTCAGGAGAAGGTATTCATTGCAAAATGCAGTCCACATATACTTCTATAAATCATTAAACAAAAAACTGTAAATAGATCTTTAATGAGCTATGATCATGGTAATGTAATGCTTTTGTACAGTAGAATTTTATAGAGAACTTCTTAGGGAAAGGACACCAACCATTATCTTGATGTATTCTGCATGTTGGAACTATCTAAACCATCCATATACCAGGAGACATAATTATTCTTTATTTTATTGTAACAGATGTAAAACTAAAACTCAGAGATCAAAATACTTTCTCAAGACAAACACCTGAGACTTTTTTCTCCCCAAAGCCGAAGGTAGTGCTATATCTACTGTATTTCAAACTGGCATTGCACAGTTGCCCTTGACAGAAATTTTATGGAATATTCTAATAAAATGTGTTGCAGGGCAGCATTTACAGTAAAGATGCTCCTCATAATATTGCCTATATTCTTTCCGTGAAGATATGTTTAAAATTTTATACTGATATCAAATGGTTGTATTTATTTAAATTATCAGTTTGTCTTTGTTATGGATTTCATATTTTATGAGAACACTCATTTTTGTGATAACTCCAGAATTCTGAGCATGAGCTTTGGGACCTGGTTCAAGTTCTAAATGTCTCTTTGCACTCTGACTGTTACCTGACAACTCAAATACCTTATTTGCCTTTTGTCTTTTTTATTCATACACTTTTAATTGTATTTCTTTCTGTTTATTTATTTATTTATTTTGAGACAGGGTCTCACTTTGTAGTTCAGCCTGGCCCTGAGCTCACTGTGTAGCCCAGGCAAGCCTGGAACTCAGCAATCCTCCTGCCTCTGCCTCCCGAGTGCTGGGATTACAGGGGTGAGCCACCCCGCCCGGCACTGTGGTATGTGGTATATATTGCTGGTGGGCTTGAGTCACCACGCCCAGCATTGTATGTGGTTACCAGGGATCAAACTCAGGACCTTGTGCTTGCCAGGCAGGCTTCAGAAACACTGAGCTAATTCTCCAGCCCTCTTTTCTGTTTAATTCTATCCATATATTTTTGTCAGTAAAGACATGACCATATGAGCAAC
This sequence comes from Thryonomys swinderianus, assembly GCA_004025085.1. Classification (NCBI taxonomy): domain Eukaryota; kingdom Metazoa; phylum Chordata; class Mammalia; order Rodentia; family Thryonomyidae; genus Thryonomys; species Thryonomys swinderianus. Next base: position 16,398 of record PVIC010021094.1, on the reverse strand, counting down.
ATTTTCTTTTAAAATAAGCTTCGTATTCCTTCTCCATAAATTTCACAGAGGGCTGGTTATTCTCAAGGAAAACCTCTGCTCCCACATCGCTGATTCCTACTTCCACACCTCTTTTGAAAGTGTCTAATATGCTGCACTATGGAGAAACCTGCTAGGAACAACTAAAAATCCATTCTGTCTTGTTACATTTTTGTCAGAAAAATGAATTCTGTCTCAATCTGACCTCTCAAATATTATGCTTTGACAGACTCTCTCTCCTTCACCTGTCAGCCAATTCTTGAAATAAGAGAAAAACACCTAGTAAATCACTCAGGATGCATCAATATTACAGAAGAAAAATCAAATGCATGATTGAAATACAGTAATTTTGTGTTCTTCCTTGAGATATCTAGGGGGAGATTTATAAGAGGTTTTTAGTTACATTTAAGGGACACATAGATCTAGCATATTGGTTGTGTTTAAATGCTAATTTTCAGCAAAAAAAGTTCTATTTCATTTTAGTTTATTTTTGTCACCTGCCTTAATCACACCCAGTGGGTGGTGCAGACAAGAGGTTATCTTGTCCTCTTCATTCTTTAAGTTTTATTATTCCAGTTGTCTTCGAGTTCATCACTCACACTCATTCTTTGTAGTGTGCAGCCAATAGCAAAGGCAGAGAATGGTTCTGAGGAACTGGAGTCATTTCTAGCTTGTGCTTTGGTCTCCCAAGATCTCATCTAACACAGTTTCTTAGAATCTAAAAATTTTCTGCATAGAACTGAGTTTCACACAATACCTAAATACCAGTGATTGAACTTGGAGTGATCCTTGTTTCGAGCTCAATAAACTAGGTAAACTCCAAACTTCAATGGCCTCTCCAGGAAGGTCAAAATGAAGCATTTAAAGTCAAAAGCAGAATTTGGGAAGATAAGTGTCCTGATGTTGAATAAGAATAAGCAAGATTCCAACAGCAGCTCCCACATCCCCTGTAAATTGGGAATGCAAATTTCCTCTGATCTCATTGTCATCATTTCCTTGTTATTTTCTACACTTTTCTGAACATCTCTTCCCTGTTTTCATCTAGTGAAATGTCTTCCTTGTACTCCTAGAGTGTTTTCTCTTGTCTTCTAGGTTGTTTATCTTCTAAATTACATGGCCTTTCAAATGCCCACTTATGCCTATAAATCATCATTTAGCCTAACCCACCTGCAAGGTCCAGACCCATCCTCTTCCCTGCATGTTTAGTTGCGTATCTCAGGAGCACTTCAGCACAATTCTTAGAGTGACATATCAGTCTTATGTGTTGTAATCTTCATCTTTCTCACCTGAAAGTTAATTTTGAAATGAAGAACTGAGTACTATAGATCCAGAGCCTCTACATAACTGGTGATCAGCATATGTTTGTTGTATATATTAATTAGGTAAAACATCAATAATTATCTCAACACTGTCTGATAATGAAATATATGGTATCCTTTTTCTTCAGTATTTGTCACAAAGGTCCTACTATTTGGTCCATAGAAAAAACAGTTAATAAAGTGTCTAATATTTATTTTCATTGTTATATTAACCATCCTACATATGTAACTATATAAATATATATGCTATTCTAATATGCATGTATCATCCTTCATGTCATCTGTAAGGCAAGCAGATTCTATGTGCAATTTAAAACTAAGTATTAACTTTTACTTTATTTCATTTCATTTTATTTCAATTTATTGATTGATTGGGACAGGTTCTCAGTATGTAGTTCAAGTTGGCCTTGAGCTCACTATGTAGCCCAGGAAGCCTCAAACTCAGGAATCCTCCTGCTTCTGCCTCCTGAGTGCTGGGATTATAGGTCTGAGCCACCAAACCTGGCATTCGTGGTGTGTGGTACTTATTGCTAGTGGGTGTGAATCACCATGCCCAGTATTGTTGTATGTGGTTTCTGGGATCGAACTCAGGACCCTGCACTTGATAGGCAGGTGCTGGAACCACTGAGCTAAATCTCCAACTTTAAACTTCTATTTTAAACTTAAAAGTGGAAAATAAAATGTAACATAAAATTTATATTTAGTCTTTAAATATGATGTGATAAAAATATACAATAAATGGGGTGGGAATTTAGCTCAAGTGGTACTGCACCAACCTTGGACTCACAAGGGCCCGAGTTCGATCCCTGTTACCACAATAATGATAGATGATAGATAGATGATAGATAGATAGATAGATGATAGATACAGATATATAGATATATAATATTTACATTGAAATATTACAGTAAAATATTATTATTAATCACTATCAAAATATATATGAAATTTTAAATAGAAAAATTATCTAAATTACTGTGAAAAACATGTTTTCAATAATCTCTGTCAAAGTACTTCCCCTGGTTTTGAACACAGTTATCCCACCATTCCTGACTTTCTGGAGTGCTCTGCAATCTTCCGTGGGTCTGCAGGACATGACTTAGTAACTTTCTCATATCTCAGGCACAATACTCAGTACTCACAGCTTGAAGAAGGAAAGGTTTATTTGTGCCTAGTTTGTAATGTCCATTGTCTGCTGGCTTCATAGCAGGTCCCCTAGCATAAGGAGCCCGGTGGAGGAGACTTTCTATGGCCTGATAGTCACAGAAGCAGAGAACTAAAGTTTGTAAAACTCAACAGAATTACAATATTTTAGAATTATGTATCATGTACAAAGTTAGGAATAAAATACAGATTCCTATCTCAAAATTTATTTTCTTAGCATGGGTAATATGCTGACTGTTTGAGACACATATTTGGAATGTTGGGGTTTTTTAACAATGACTGGAATGTCATGTATAGAGAAAATGAACAGTAAATATGTAATAGAAGAGTTTAGAAAGTGTGCATTCATCCCAATACTTGAATAGATGGAAGGTTCATATTTGGAATATTTATAATAAAAAAGATACCTTGAGTCAGGTATCGTGAAATCAAGAATATCAGAAAGCATTTCCTAAAATAGAAGAAAAGAAAGGTGGTATTGCAAGGAAGTAAATAAGTCATCTTTGAATATCACTGATGGATTACATGTTGATCATTTATTTTTCTTGATTTTCATCATAATGAAAACATGAAAGAATTATTTGAGAATTAAGTGAAAATGTGCATGTCCTATGAGATAATCAAGAATTTTGGAATTTGAAAATCACTGTATAAATGTAAATGATTTGATAATGTATATATGTATATAATCATGTAAATACTATTTTCAAAATTTATATTTTGTTTTAATATTGGTTTTAGGTTTTTTTATTTGAATTTTTTATTGGTTCATTTTATAGGCAGCTATCAATCACACTCAACATTGGGGAATTTGTACCAGTATATGACGTAAGTTAATTCTCATTTTTACCTATATGCCTACCCACCCACAACTTCCACCCCCATACACATACATGTTCTTTCTTTTTCTTTCCAAATCACATTTATTCTTTCCTCTCACTACTTTCCCTTACCACATTCCCTTTGAATATTTCCTATTTCACAAAATCTATCAAACATTCTAGAACCTATTTACATCTATGGGTTCTCATACCAGAGAAAAGATACAATATTTACATATATGTGATCTATTTATTTCACTTATTAGTGTGTCCTCAAGGTGTATCCATTTGCACATAAATGAATGAAACTTGCCATTCTTATAGCAGAATAATATTCCTTTTTATTAAAAAAAATCTTTATCTTTTTAGATACTTTGTAAAACATCTTACTGACTAATCAAATCTTAATAAATGCCAGAAAAAGTCACATGTTCCACCTTGTATTTTAGATTATTTAGGTCATTATTGTTCATCTGTTTTTATTATGAGTTCAAAATATTCTTTTTTCCCAATCACCTTCATTATTCAATATTTTATCCCTATGTAAAAAGTTTGTTAATAGTAAATCAATTTACACATATTAGAGAAATCAATGCTGGTCATTATTTTATTTCTGTTTTAATAAAGTAACACTTTCAAGCTGCTTTCTCTGTAAACAGTCTAGATAAAATTTCTGAGTATGTTGGGTTACAAATGTTGGTTTACAAATTAATGTCATTTAGGAGATTTTTTTCCATGAGTTGGATATATACACATCACAATTACACTCAACATTGAGAATTTGTACTAGTATATGACTTAGTCTCATTTTTCCCTTACCCACCCTACAACTCCCTTCCCCTATAAACAAGCTTTGTTTCCTTTTTGTAAACTATCGATTTTTTTCTTTCCCCTCATTACTTACCCCTAAACCCTATTATCCTTTGAATAGTTACTATTGCACAATATGTATTACGCATACTAGAACTCATTTTCAACTTCAGTTTCTCATACCGGAGAAGAGATATAATATTTATACATCTGCGACCTATTTATATAACTTATGAGTATGTCCTTAAGGTACATCCATTTGAGTCTAAATGACTCAATCTCATCATTCTTTATAGCAGAGTAATACTCCATGTAATTAAAAAACATTTTCTTTATCCACTCTAAAGTTGATAGGCATTTGGGTTATTTCCAACATTTAGCTATCACAAACTGAGCTGCTATGAACATGGGTGCACATATGGCACTGTGATGTGAATCTTGTGTTTCTCTTTGTATATCTCTAAAATCAAAGTGGATTAGAGATCCAAATATTAAAACAGAAACTATATTTTGATCTTAGCTCTGTTCTCATCCACCTTCACAAAAGGAAAACTTTGGGTTTCTAAATATCTGTCTTCTAAACAGTGTGGTAGACTTGGCCATTAGTGTTATATACTTATTTTTTTTTTTAATTTAAAAAGGTATAATGCACAAGACAATTTTAAAGGAAAATTATTCTTTGTAATTGAGGTTCTGCCCCTGGAAATGATGTTTTTGATCGAAGTTCACTGTGGCTAGTTGTCAGTGGTACACTCCCTGTCACACACCAGACATGAGACTTTAAATGGTGCCACTTTCCTGTAAAGTAACATGTAAATATCTATTGTGTGCAGTGATGTTTCAGTCAGTGATGTGCTGCACAGGGTGTTGGAGTGTGGTCTGTTAAGACACTGCTGACTCAAAACATTGTAAATGCTCAGGTGCTGCATGTACCCTGTCTTGCTTCCTCAATGGTGAAATCACCTCGGCGCACATTTTTCAGTAAAGGCATTCATTCAGAGGCAAATGTATAGACATTAACTAGAACCCTAAAAATCTTCATACCCTCAATATGCTAATAAGGAATCACAAAATACATCAGATGACAGTTTGTAAGATGGATAAATATCTATGCACATAATATATTCCTAGTGAGAGCATAGTGACAGAGTAAAAAATTCACTTATATAGCAGCAGAAGCAAAATATTTGCAAATTTAAAAATCTGTGATCATTAGTTTATATGCTTTTCAAGTGAAAAATTTTTGACAATTATACTGTTGAAAAATTGTTTTAATATAATGCAGTATGTAGATGATAACAAGGTGCATAGAAAAGAGAATGGAGTGAAACATGGCAATACTGTTGAGACTATAATTTTCAGGGATTGAGATAGTAAATAGATTATCATTTTGCTTTTCTTCAACATTTAGAAAATAAGTATAACAATATAATTCCTACTAGTTGAGATGCTAAGGTAGGAGGATTTCAGTTATATTTTTAAATTGAATTCGTTATTGGTACAATTTATATACATCTCACAATCGCATACAACATTGGGGAATTTGTACCAGTGTATGACACAAATTAATTCTCATTTTTAACCATATCCCTACTCACCCACACCTCCCCAAACCCTTTACACATACTCTTTTATTTTCTTTCTGTATCATTATTATTACTTCCCCTCATTATCTTCCCACACTAAATTTCCTATGGAAATTTCCTATTCTATAAAAGCTGTCATACATTCTAAAGCTCATTTGCATCTACAGGTGTTCATGTCAAAGTGAAGATCCGGAATATGCCTATCTGTGATCTATTGATTTCACTTATTAGTATATCCTCCAGGTGGCTCCATGTGCACCTAAATGGATCGATCTTGTCATTCTTTATGGCAGAGTAATACTACATTTTATTAAAAAAATATCTGCTATATCCACTCTCCAGTTGATGGACATTTGGGTTGTTTCCAAGATTGAGCTATCATGAACTGAGCTGCTATGAACAAGGGTGCACATCTGTCTTTCCAGTGTTATTTATTTTTTTTGAATTTTTTTTTTTTGAGATAGGGTCTCACTTTGTAGTTCAGGCTGACCCTGAGCTCACTATGGAGCCCAGGGCAAGCCTCGAACTCAGCAATCCTCCTGTCTCAGCCTCCTGAGTGCTGGGATTACAGGCGTGAGCCACCACGCCCAGCACCGTATGTGGTTTCCGGGGATCAAACTCAGGACCTTGTGCTTGCGAGGCAGGCACCGGAACCACTGAGCTAAATCTCCGGCCCTCCAGTGTTATTTTTAAAATTCTTTTGGGTATATTCCTAGCAAGGGCATAACAGGGTCAAATGGGACCCCTAGTCTTAGTTATCTGAGAAATCTTCACACAGATCACAATGGTTGCACAAGTCTGCAATCCCACCAACAGTGGAGAAGTGTTCCTTTCTCCCCACAGCCATGCCAACATTTAATGTTGGTTAATTTTGTGATAGCGGCCATTCCTTTTGGAGTGAGATGAAACCTCAGTGTTGTTTTCATTTGCATCTCTGGAATGACAGTGATGTTGAACATTTCCTCATATGCTTCTGGGCTGCTTTGACTTCGGCCTCTGAGAAGTGTCTGTTCATTTCAGATGACCATTTTTGAATTGGGTCTTTAAACATGGGAAGGCTGATCTGTTTGAGTTCTTTGTATATTGTAGATAATAGTTCATTGTCTGATAAACAGAATTTTTCTTTAGATTGTCTTTTACCGGAGCCAGTGACTTCTTTTGCTGTGCAGAAGCTTTTCAGTAGGATGAGATCCCATTTGCAGATTCTTTCTGCTAGTTCTTGTGCTATAAAGGTTTTATTCCTGAAGTCTGTCTAAGCCAATGTCTCCAAGAGTTTTACATAGCCTGTTGTCCAGCAGGCTTATTGTTTCTGTTTCAATATTTAAGTCTCATATCCATTGTGAATTTAGTTTTGTGCATGGTGAAAGAGATAGGTCTAGCTTTAGCTTTTGGAGGGTTAAAGCCTAGTTTTTCCAACAACATTTGTTAAAGAGGCTGTCTTTCTTCCACTGGGGATGTTTGCCTGCTTTGTCAAACATAAGGTGGCTTAGTGTATCCAGAGTTGTTTCTGGGTCTTCTAATCTATTGGTCCTCCAGTCTGTTACTTTGCCAGTACCATGCAGTTTTTATCACAGCAGCTTTATAGTAGAGTTTTAAATTGGGGATTGTAATACCCCCTGCCATGTCATTGCTGCTTAGAATGGCCTTTGCTATTCTAGGTTTCTTGTGTTTCCAGATGAATTTTTGTATTATTTTCTCTAGCTCTGTATAGTATACCACTGGAATTTCAATGGGAATTGCATTGAATTGGTATATTAGTTCTGGGAGTATAGCAATTTTGACGATGTTGGTTCTCCCGACCCAGGAACAAGGGATATCTTTCCACTTTCTGGTTTCCTTTTGTATCTCAGTTTTCAGAGTCCTAGAGTTTTCAGAGTAGAGGTCTTCCACTTCCTTTGTTAGGTTTATTCTTAGATATTTCATTTTTCTGGGTGCTACTGTGACAGGGATTGCCTCCCCAATTTCTCTTTCAGTGAGTCTGCTGTTTGTGTAGACAAAAGCTGTTGATTTTTGAGCATTGACCCTGTTTCCAGCAAAACTACCAAGTTTGGTAATTAAGTCTAGCAGTCTTTGGTTGAGTTTGTAGGATCCTCCAGATAGAGTATCATATCATCAGCAAATAATGACAGTTTAACTTCTTCCTTTCCTATTTTTATTCCTTTTATATCTTTGTCCTTCCTGATTGCTATGGCTAATGTTTCCAGTACTATATTGCACAAGAGTGATGACAGTGGGAATCCTTGTCTCGTTCCTGACCTTAGTATAAAAGGTTTCCGTTTTTGCCCATTGAGTATGATGCTGGCTGTTGGTTTCTCATAAATAGCTTGTATAAAATTGAAATAAAGTTCATCGATTCCAATTCTCTGTAGGGTTTTGATCATAACTGGGTGTTGGATTGGGTCAAATGCTCATTCTGCATCTATTGAGATAAACATATGGTTTTTGTCCTTGAGTCTGTTAATATAGTCTATTACATTAATTGGTTTACATATGTTGAACTACCCTTGCATCCCTGGGATAAATCCAACTTGAACAGAGTGTATGATTTTCTTGATAACTCTCTGTATTCTGTTTGCCAGTATTTTATTGAGGATTTTTGCGTCAGTGTTCATTAGTGACATTGGTCTGTAGATTTCTTTTTTGGTGGGATCTTTCCCTGCCTTTGGAATCAAGGTGATGGTTGCTTCAAGGAATGATTTGGGGAGTACTGCTTCCCTTTCGACTTCATTAAAGAGATTGAGATGTACTGGTATTAACTCTTCTTTAAAAGTTTTGTAGAACTCAGCAGTGAAGACATCAGGACCAAGGCTTTTCTTTGTTGGTAGGTTTTTTATTACATTTTCAATTTCACAGATTGATATCGGGTTGTTTAACATTTTTATTCCCTCTTCATTCAGCTTTGGAAGTTCATATGAGTCTAGGAATCTACCTATTTCTTCTAGATTTTCCATCCTCTTGGAGTATAAATTTTTAAAGTATGATACTTTGGACTTCTGGGTCTGTGCTGATTTCCCCATTTTCATTCCTTATAGCATGGATTGGAGTCTTTTCCTTCCTTTGTTTGATAACGTTGGCTAAGCATCTGTCAATCTTATTTATCCTTTCAAAGAACCAACTCTTTGATTCATTGGTTCTTTGTATTGTTCTCTTTGTCTCCATTGCATTAATTTCTGCTCTGATCCTTATAATTTCCTCTCTAGTATGTGCTTTGGGTTTGTTTTGTCCACTTTTGCTAATTGTCCGAGGTTCATCATTCAACCGTTTATTTCAGTTTGCTCTATTTTCTGAGTGGAGGCATTCACTGCTATGAATTTCTCTCACAGTACTGCTTTCATTGTGTCCCATAAATTCTTGTATGTTGTGCTGGAGTTGTCATTTAATTGTAGAAACTGTTTAATTTCTTTTTAAATTTCTTTTGTCACCCATAGCTTGGTGAAAAGAGTATTGTTCAATTTCCATGTGTTTGTGAGTATCTTGGAATTTCTTCTGCTATTCAGCTCCAGTTTCAAGGCTCTATGGTCTGATAGTATGCAGGGGATAACTTTGATTACTTTGCATTTACTTAAGCTTGTTCTATGGACTAGAATATGATCTATTTTGGAGAATGCTCCATGAGCAGCTGAGAAGGTATATTCTCGCTTTGAAGGGTAAAAAATTCTGTAGGCATCTAATAAGTCATTTGCTCAAAAGTTTGATTTAGCTCAAGTATTTCCTTATTGATTCTATGTCCAGTTGATCTGTCAATTTGTGATAGTGGAGTATTAAAATCCCCTACTACTATTATATTCATGGATAACTGGCTTTTCATGTCCTGTAATGTTTGTTTTGTATAGTTTTGTGGATTAGAGTTCAGTGCATAAATATTTATGCTTGTTATTTCTTTCTCATGGATAGTTACCTGTACAAGAATATAGTGACCTCTTTATCTCTTTTAATGAGTTTGGGTTTGAAATCTATTTTTTCTGCAAACAAGGTAGCCACTCCTGCTTTTTTGCAGTTTCCTGTGGCATGGAGGATTGTTTTCCAACCTTTTATTTTCAGTCTATGTGTTTCCTTATGAATTAGGCATGTTTCCTGTATGCAGCAGATTGTAGGATCTTGCTTCTTGATCCAATCTGCTAGTCTGTGTCTTTTCAATGGCCAATTGAGGCCATTGACATTAATGGTTATGACTGATATGGACATATTCAGAACTGCCATGTTTCCTTGTTCTTGGTTCTTTTTTTCTTTGCTTTTCCCCTTTTCCATTTAATTTCTTGTTTGCCCCAATGAATTCACTCTCCTGGGTCTCATGGGTATGGAATTTTCTTTTTTTTTTTTTTCCCCAAGATGTTCTTTAGAACGTTTTGGAGTGCAGGTTTCATATTTCTGAAGTTTTTCTGGTGTTCTTTATTGTGGAAGTATCTTATTTCCCCGTCTATTCTGATAGATTGTTTTGCAAGATACAACAGTCCAGCTTGGAGGTTGTTTTCCTGCAATGCTTGAAATAGTTCTCTCCAGGCTCTCCTTGCATTTAGTGTTTGTGTTGAAAAGTCTACAGTGATCCTAATGGGCTTCCCTTTGTAGGTGATTTTCTTCCTTTCTCTCACAGCTTTCAGTATTTCAATCTTTTGTTGTATATCTGGAACCTTGATAATTATGTGTCTAGGTGTAGATATTTTTATGTCACGGCATTTTGGAGTCCAATAGGCCTCATTTATCTGTATGTCTATTTCTTTTCCTGTGAAGTTTTCTGTATTTATCTCTGACAATAGCCTTTTTATCTCTTTTACACTGTCTCCTGCTTCCTCAGTGACTCCAATCAGTCTTATATTATTTTTCTTTGGGTCATCTAGAAGCTGTTGAATGGATTTCTCATGGTCCCTTGCTCTTTTGCATAGATTATACCTTTCCTGCTCATTGGCTGCTATGCTGTCCTCTAGGTCTGAGATTCGGTTCTCTGCTTCATTCATCCTACTGCCCAAGCTTTCCTTCTCCTTCATCATTCCCTGGAGCTCTGCTTGAAGCTGTTTTAAAGGTTCCATTGCTTCTGTTATCTTGGATTCTTTCATCTGACTGATCTCTTCTTTAATGATGTCGTTCTCTGTGGACAGTATCTCTATTTTGACCCCAGAGATGATTTCTGATTTCCATTTTACTGGATCCACTTTAGTTACCCTCTCCAAGAGTTCTAGTGTTTGAGTTTCAGTGTGCCCTATTTCCCTTTTCTCGTAATTTCCCTTTGGTGATGATCTTTGTGTCTGTTTTTCTGTGCGTGTATTTTCTCATTTCTACTCTTTTGTTGTTATTAATGTTCTTCTTTGCCTGATGACAGGGCAATGTTTGTTGCAGGCCTCTTTCTATTATTTGGGGCCCTTTGGATGCAGCACTTTCCTGGGAGGGTCCTCCTTGAATCTGTAGTGACCCTTGAGAGTTCTCAATTCTGACACATCATGGTAGGTATTTAAGCAGAATAATCACATCATGTTTGTTACCATAATACAATTAATGCCAGTATCACTATTAAACACAGTAAATAAGATAAAATTTTTTGTTAAATTCTATTCTGGGGACTTTGAGCTTATGAGTTACCTCTATGTCTATATGCCAGAATTTAGCATTATTCTGCAATGTGTATACAACATGTAGATTGTAAATGTATCCCCCAAACTCTTTGGGTATAAGCGGTCACTGGGGAATCAGGGAGGTAGGGAGACAGGACGAGAATGACATAGGGTTAGCAGATTAATGGAGATCACCTATACCCTAGAACCTCATATATGCCAGCCGGTAATAGAGGATAAAAGGGCATATGTACAACTGTACCAACTGTGTGCTGTAAGACCGTTGGAGACTTTGCACACCTTCTTATAATAGTACAGAAGAAGAAATAGGGCAGCCTAAAAATCTTTTATTTCTGTGTATTGTTTCTGACAGGAAGATAAGAGAGGGGGTGGGGACAAGAGGTGAATAGAGGGTTCTAGGAGTAGATGGCAAAATAGAAGCTAGATTCCCCACCCCCTTTTTTTTTTTAACTTGCTTTGTCTCTCAGTGTGGCTCTAGGAGCTCGCCTGCTATTGAGAGACTCAGGAGATGGCTCTGGCTCCTCTTGGACCTGGGTCCTTTCAACGCAGCTTTGGGGTGGGGTTGGGGCTGGGCGGAGGTCCTCAAGCCTCCATGGTGGTGATGGCACCCAGGGTCAGTACCTGACTCAACACTGCACAGCTCCGGGATGCAGTGGGCTTGTTGGCGGCCCTCATTCTAATGGAAACGGATTGCGCCCGGTAGCCAAGTCCACACTGCTCTGGGATGCAGTGGGCTGGTGGGTGGCCCTCATTCCACCTGAAATGTATGGTACCTCATAGTCGAGTCTGCACAGCTCCAGGATACAGTGGGCCGGTGGGAGCCCTCAGTCCGCCGGAAACCAAATTGCAGAATTATTAATGCCACAGATACTCTCCAGATATTGACACACAGAGAAAATCAATTAATAGCAACAACTATGTCACCCTGGCAATAGCAATAAAATCAGCAACAATAATGAGATGATAAACAAACTGCATTTTTATATATTATAATAGTAAGTGATTTATGAGCCTTAAACATAGAAAACAGATTTATCATTATAGTCTAAACACAAAGATAAATAAAATATTTATGATAGTGAATACCTACTAAATGTAACAAGTATACCTCACTAAATATTGAGAAAAATCTAGTAGTACCATAGTGGTGTGTACATATCTAAAGATTAATAAAGTTTAACTGTTATACTAATTGAATTGAGAAGATAGACAATGGGCAAATAAGAAAATTTGAAAAAGGAAGAAAAGAAAGATGAGGAGGAGATAAAATTGAGATAAAGATTCCATTCAGTAATAAAAATAAGTTAATAGAACAACATAAAAGTAAAAGAACAAGAAAAGAAACAAAAGATAAAAACTAGAAAAATTTAAAAAAAACATAAAATGAAAAAAGAAATTAATGGCCATGACTGATTTAGAGCTGCCATGATGTTTTTCTGTTCTTGGCAGAACTAAAAGACAGCCAACAGTATGGGGGAAAAAAAGTACCAGCTGTTTCTCAGACAAAGGGTTACTATCTAGAATATATAAAGAGCTTTAAAAATCAGCCTTCACAAATTTGAAGACCCAATTCAAAAATGGACATCTGAAATTAACAGACACTTCTCAGAAAGAGAAGTCAAAGCAGCTAAGAAACATATGAAGAAATGCTCAACATCACTGGTCATTCAAGAGATGCAGATGAAAACAACACTGAGATTTCATCTCACTCCACAAAGAATGGCTGCTATTGCAAAATCAATGAGCAATAAATGCTGGTGAAGCTGTGGGGAGAAAGGAACCTTCCTCCACTGTTGGTAGGAATGTAGATTGGTGCAACTACTGTGGAGATCAAAGTAGAGATTCCTCAACATACTAGGATAACAAGTCTCATTTGACCTTGCTATTCCCCCGCTAGGGTTATACACGAAAGAATTTTAAAAAAATTCATATCACAGTGAAATATGTATAACCATGTTTACAGTAGCTCACTTTGCCATTCCAAGATAGATAAATCTTGGCAACCACCTAATTACCCATCAACTGAACACTGGATAAAGAAGATGTGTTTTTTTAAAAAAATTGAATTCTTTATTGGTGATATATATATATATATATATATATATATATATATATATATATATATATATATATCACATAACACTGGGGAATTTGTACCAATATATGACACAAGCCAATTCTCATTTTTACCCATATCCCCACCCACCCTCCCCTCCCTACCCCGTATATACATGCTCTTTTATTTTCTTTCAGAATCCTATTTATTCCTTTCCTTCATTACATCCCCACACCAAATTTCTTATGGAAATTTCTCATTCCACAAAAACTGTCATACTTTCTAGAGCACATTTGTGTTTAGAGGTGCTCATATCAAAGAGAAGATCCGGTATTTCCCTATCTGTGATCCATTCATTTCACTCATTAGAAGATGTGTTTTTAATAAAATGGAGTGTTAATTACTCTACCATAAAGAATGATAAGTTTGAGTCATTTATAGTCTAATGGAAGTACCTGAGGACATATAAATAAGTGAAATAAATAAGTCACAGACGTATAAATACATTTTATCTGTTATGAGAAACTGAAGATATAAATGTGTTCTATAATGTATGATGGATATTGTAATATAGAAAATATTTAAAGGAAAAAGGGGGTTAGGCGTAATTAACAAGGGGTACAAAAATGTGATGGTAGAAAAAGAAATAAAACACACATATAGGAGAATGGAAAAAATGAGAATTATATCATCATATGCTGGTACAAATTCTCAGTGTTGAGTGTGATCATGATGTGTATATAACATGTACGAATAAAGTCAATTTAAAAAAAAAAAGGAAAACAAATCTCCAAATCCCAGTGGTCCTTTGACAAAGAAAGGAAAGGAGAGGAGAGGAAATGAAGGGAGAGGAAAAAGAAAGGAAGGGAAGAGAAGGGGAAGGGAGAAGGGAGGGGAGGGAATGGTGGAGAGAGGAGAGGAGAGGAGAGGAGGTGAAAGAAAAGGAAAGGGAAGGAAAGGGGTCAAAAAATTCCTCTGTGTTTTTAGTGAGTCTTTTCTTTCCAGGTTCTGCGGTCTCAGAATCCAGCAGATATGGGGTAGAGATAGTGAATGAGGCCCTGCTAAGACTTACTATTTCCATTCTCACCTTTTTGTTTGTGAACGCTGTATTTTCCTCTTGACCACTGTATGGGCCAAAAAAGGTGTTCATTCTATGGCTGTAGCCAGTCCAGTAGCTGTCACTTTTGTGGCTTTCTTTGTCCTTCTTTTCTGCCCTCACACTTTTTTCTGCCTAGCTTTTTCATCTGTGGTTCGTGAGGTGCTCCCTGGTTGACAGTGCCCTCTTCCTTCACACTTCAGGATCTGGCAACACTGAACCTTATCCCCGGTCATTTTTTATAAATGGGAAAACCAAACAGGCTACAGAGCTCTGTGATGATACAATATAGGAAGAGGGCTTAAGGAGGAGAGGTCAAAAAGCTTGCTGAACTTAATGCCAGCATTTGAGACTCAAGCCTTCTTAAAACCACATGTGTCTGGTCTGGCTTCTAACTGCACAGGGCAAAGCCCTTGCATGCCTTCTGCTTAAGCTTAAACTTCACTGGGGATCTATGTCTAGCCTATGCCCTGCCTGAAGCAGACTCCTCTGGCCATTTCCAACCAGTCTGCAGAAGAGAAATACCAGTATACTGGAGGGTAGTTATACTTGTTTCTCTGAAGCTGTGTCCCAAACAATTAACTTCTTTCTAAAATGGCTGCTGATAAAATTCCCCCCCACTCTCTCGCTCCCTCTCTCCCTCCCCCCCCCGCTACCCTGACTTTCTCAACTACTACTTGCCTTGAAAAGGAGTTACTTCTAGAGCAAAATGCCCCACCATTTTTGCAGTCTTTCATAGAAGTTGACTTCTCTTGGGGGTACTGCTGAAGGCCCAGTTTGCTGTCTTTCCCTCTTTGCTGTCCTCTCCCCTGGCTAATTCTGCATCAATAGAGGCAGGAGCCTCTTTCCAGGAGCTAGAGTGACACTTTCACAATATTTTTTTTGTTCTGTTGAATTATGGATTTCTAAATGTAACCAACCTGACAAAGATGTTGGCTGGTATATCACATGTAAAGTTTTGGCATGGTGAACTAAATGTCACAAAAGAAGTTGATAAATATGAGTTATTATTATTACATAAGTTATAAATGTTTCAGCTGTATATAACAGAATTGTAAAGATGTAAGAATTTTGTTTATAGACTTCAGTTTCTTGGCTAGCTAAATTAACTTCAAAAACAATTAAGGAACTTGAGATTGAAAGAACATATGGAATTCTTTAGGATCACTGATTCTAAGAATTAAAAGTTACTCTAGCCAAGTGTGATGGCTCATGCCTGTAATCCCAGGACTCAGGAGGCAGAGACAGGAGGATTGCTGAGTTTGAGGCTTTCCTGGGCTACATAGTGAGTTCAGGGGCCAGCCTGAGCTACAAAGTGAGACCCTGTCTCAAAAAAAAAAATTACTCTAAATTTTTTATAATTCAGCCATCAGTGTTATTATTCACAATGTTCTCCTAGATATCTTTTCAAAGTGCTTAAATTCTTTTACATAAAGAATTCCAAAAGTCAAAACAAACTACCTATAATATCTTCTCACATAATATTCTAGACAGATTTTAATACTACTAAAGCATAGTCTCACATAATTAAATTGAAATATACAAATATTAATCACTGCCTAATGGAATTCTCTATTTATCTTTGCTTGATTGATTGTGGGGTTGTCTTTCTTTCTTTGAACTGGGGAGCAAAACAACAAAAGCTCTAAGACCTTACTACAACCCTAGCCTTTTTATTTTTTGTTTACTTAAGACAGTCTTACTAAGATCCCCACCCCAGCCTCAAAACTGAAATCCTTGATCCATTTCCAGTGGACTGAGGCCCGCCCACCTGCCCACTGTATCCCAGAGCAGCGTGGACTTGGCTACCAGGCTCCATCCATTGCCGGTGGACTGAGGGTTGCCCACCGGCCCACTGTACCCTGGGAGCGGGGAGGACTCAGCTAGCAGGCACCATCCATTTCCATTGGACTGAGGGCCATCCACCAGCCCATTCTATCCAGGAGCAGCGTGGACTTGGTTAC
>PVIC010021093.1:0-28905 GCA_004025085.1 Thryonomys swinderianus | reverse complement strand
CCCCCAGTAAGTATAATGACAATAGCAGGGGACAATGAAGCCTCTGACAGCTCTAGAGTGCCTGTCCCATTCAGAGACAGTCAGATGAAAAAAAAAAACCCACAAAACATGGCCAAACTTGTCCTCAGTTTCCCATCTGCTAACAGAGAAAGAAGTTCTTCCTTTAAAGCACTGTGGGGTGAGGAAAAAAATGAGATAATTCAGGGACAAAACATGGTGCAGAGCTTGATGTATGCTGGGCACTTGTGAGACAGGAGTGGACATTGTCATGATTCTCTTAAGACTCCAGAGTTCATGCTGTAGAGTTTTGGGGGATAGTCTAGTTGGAGAGAGGGAGTCCGAAGGCGGGAGTATGGAAGCTGTAGCATTTGCAAATCTAGCCTATTGCATCTGCTCAGGTCCCATGTTAACAATAAAAATATCTGCAATTTTTAAAAGATGTTTTTGTTCACACTTTACAAAGTTTATGAATACATCTGTATAAAAAACAGCATTATAACTTTTTAAAAAATAGTACATCTCTGATGAGAGTCTGATGCAAATTATGGTGGAAAAAAGTCTTTTTGATCCCTATAAAGCACCCCCAGGAGCTTTTAAGCACTACTATTAGAATGAAGTATTTAAGACAAAGGACCATGTACAAAGGGCACTAGACAGTCAAGGGCTCATTCTGGCTCTGACTTCTTCACTTAGCAACTGTGCAACTTAAGGAAAACAATTTCTCTTGACTTTAGTGTTTTCAACTGTAAAATGAGAAGTAAGACACTTCAGAGCCTCTGATAACAGCACCAACCTTAAGCCTGTTTTGAAGGTCTCCTAGAGCCTCACACTTTTCCTTTTCTTCCCCAGTGGTCTCATGTTCTAGAATCCCATGTGAAATTCCTAGCAGCACTGGCTGTAGAAGAACCAGTGGGAAGCTGTTACTTCTGTCCAACTCTACCAGCCTCAAATGTCAGCATGGTCCTTTCCTCTCTGGGGCAAGAGATTTTATTTATTTACTTTGCAATATTATGTATTGCAAAATGGGTTAAATAGCATCCCCCAAATCTTTGTCTATTAGAACTTGTGGCTATGACCCAACTTGGACATAAAGTCTTTAGAAATATAATTCAGCTAGGATGAGATCATCATGGTGGTCCTTAATCCAATGACACGGGTCCTTCTAAGAAGAGGGAAACTTGGAAACAAAGATACACACAGAGACACAGAGTGGAGAACACCATGTGAAATGGAGACAGATTGGAATGATAGCACTATGAGTCAAGGCACACCGAGAGTGCCAGTGATTACCAGTAGCTAGGAGAGAGGCAGGTGGGAGTCTCCTTTGGGGTCTTCAGAAGGAACCAGCCTTGATCTTAGACTCAATCTGGGATGCAACAGCCCAGGGGTCCCTGGACTTCAGGGCTGGCTGAGATTTTTCTGTGGATTCCTGAGCATTTTTGCAGTTTCTAATAGTCAAGAGGAGATAGTGTAGCTACTCCCAGCGAGATCGCTTGGGCTGCCTGACATGTCACATTCCTTTGTGGTGATCTGAAATGATATCAGCTGGACATGGTGATGTTAATTCTCCTGTGGGAGCCAGAGCTGTCCAAAGGCCAGCACCTTAGCTAGAATGACCCTTTTGCAGTAGGCAGTTAGTACACAGCAAGTCCCTTTGCTCTGCAAACAGCCCTTCAAATGTAGAACCATGGTGTGTATAGGGGTTGGGAGGCAAAATCATTGAAGGTGTTCTTTGGCAAAGAAAAGCCCTTTCCTTGACTGATATGTGTCTTTGAGTAGAATATCTTGCCAAGCCCTGGGTGGCTGGGAGCAGTGACACAGGGGATGGAGAAGGTCCCCACCACTGTAGAACTCATGCACTCATTGCAGAGACTGACAGTCAGCAGGGACACTGAAGTGATCTTATTATGTACTTAATAAAGGGTAGCTATTAATTGAAAATAATGCACATCAGAGAGCATGAATGTGGATACCATGTCCTAAGATGCTGCGGAGGGACAGCTGGGCCGAAGGATTCTTAGGGGAGGCCGTGCAGCTGGGCTGGGAAATTGAAGCCATTTACTCACAGACAGCTCTCCCACCCCATTTCCTGGGCTTCTAGCCCCTGGCATGGGACCTGGGGTAGAAAGAGGTCTTGGCAGGGCTAGGATCCTGGGCCTCTACCTTGCAGTTTGGGCTGGGATGTCCTAGACCTTCAAAGAGGCCCCGGCCCATCAGCGTGGCCACAGGAATGATAGGAGCAGCCTCTGCCCTGCGCACTTCTGTTCCTTGTTCCCTCGCCACCCCTGCTGGCTTTGATTTCAGTCCCACTAGGCTCAGCCAGCTTGGAGAGGTCTCCTGCTGCGACGCCCCAGGATGGGTCTCCAGCTCCCAGGACTCATTCCCTCCTTGTATCACAGCCCAGATCTGGCCTCCTGCTTGCTGTGCAGTGGCAGCAGGGCCCCTCTGGGACCTAGGGGCGGGGGAACAAAAGAAGAAGGTAACTCTGAGCCAGGCCAGGGAGGTTTTGCAGGCTGGGGGCAGCTCGGCGGATGCAAAGTTCAGCGGCCAGTGGCAGCCGAGCAGTGGTCAAAGGTCAGGCATGGTGTGGGAAGACCTAGGCACAGTCCTGTTTAAACCATTCCCTCCCCTGAAGCCATGATCAAGTTCATTAACCACTCTAGGCCTCGGCTAACTCATTTTTACTGAGGAGCTGGCCCCGCGGAAGTGTGGGTACAGTGGGCCCTGTGAACCCCTCCTGCCTGCTGCACCAGGGCTCCACCTTCCTTTCCTCCCACCTTTGTTCTCCTTATTCCCAGTCTCCAGTCCTTCTGGCCTCTGATGACTTTGGAAGGCACGTCTTCTTGCTCCCCACCAGCCTCCTTCTGCTCTAGGCCCTCCTGCTTTAGGCTGCCCAATGGCTCCTACAACCCAGCTCAAAATCCTGCCTGGCTCACCAAGACTGCAAAGGAAACGGCTACCCGCTTAGACCTTATCTAAGATCCTCTGCAAACTGACCCTTGTTTTAACTTCTCAGCCATCTGTGGGCCTGGGAAGTTCAAGCCGGAATTTAATTCCAGTTCTGCTGTACCGTAACCCGGAAGCCTTGGATAATGCATGCATCTCTGCACCTGGTGTTCCAGGTTGTACATGGGGAAGGGCTGTCCCTGCCTTGCCAAGCTCATGAGGATGCTTGTGAGGGTCGCATGAGTGTGATGTGTGCACTGTATGGAACCAGGAGAGCAATTTACTGCTTTAGGACCACACAGTGGGTATTTTCTAAACTTTGGTCCATGTTGTCCCCACACATGGCCTTGTCACCTCAGGTACCACTGCCCAGTGAGCATGTCCTGAGCCTGAACATATGCTGTCTTCTGTGAAGATGCCCTGTCTGCACTGCTGGAAGCAATCTCTTCCTCTGCTGTTTTCTGGGCACTCACCCCGCTCTCAGGACAGCTTCCTCTGTCTGTCCCAAGCCCCCCTCTGATGGGGGCTCCTGGAAGGCAGGATGAGCTCTGTTTCTACCACGCGACAGGTGCTGAGGGGCCCTTGGCCAACAGAGGGTAAGGATGTGGATGGATAATGAACTGGGGTGAATGCTGGTGCCCTGCAGCCTTGGGAAGGTGGGATGTCGCCCAGTTAACACCCCTCAGTGACTCCATAATAGGAAGCCATTTCCAGTGTGTGCCCTCAATTTTCACAGAGAAAGGGTCCAAACTGTCTGTATTAGAGAATTTTAGGGGAAGAAATTTGGAGACTGGGAGGGATTTATCAGGATCCTGTGATACATAAACCAAGCACAGGTTTTTAAAAAATGGCTATGCAGGGCCAGGGATTTAGCTCAATGATTCCACCATGTGCCTTAGAAGTGCAAGGTCCTGAGTTCGATCCCTGATAACCATATACAGTACCTGGCTGGTGACTCATGCCCACCAGCCATCAGTACCCCACACCATAATGCCGGACATGGTGGCTCCACGCCTGTAATCCCAGCACTTGGAGGCAGAGGCAGGAGGATTGCTGAGTCTGAGGCTTGCCTGGGCTACATAGTGAGCTCAGGGCCAGCCTGAACTACAAAGCAAGACTCTGTCTCAAAAGCAAACAAACAAACAAATAAATAAATGGATATGAAGATATCCATTTATTTATCCATAAATGCAGGAAGAGATAGGAAGGGCTCTGGGGAAGGAAGGGGGGGTGACCAAAATGGGCTATGGATATATACTAATTCCCCATGATGAATGTAATTATTATGCATTGCAAACATACACTTATTAAGACAGGAAAATATTGTGTCAAAAGAGAAACTTTAAAAAATGGAAGTACTTAAACTATTCTTACTCTCTGACACTACTCCAAATGAACTTACCTGGTTTCTTTTGGAGATTATGAGTGCTGAGTTTTTAATATTACAACAAAATAAAACAAAACCCCGAAGAAAATGTATATGCCATGTACAGTGTTCCGGGGTACACGGGGGTGAGGGTGGCAGTGTGGTGCATCCCACTGCTGGCCCAGAGAGTGGCAAAGAGTCAGTGCCACACTCCGCTCTGGTTGAGAAGCCCCTGGTGTGGCTTCTTTGGGAAGGGGTGCTGGACGTGACCCCATGACCTGAGCTATGTTCCACATGCAGAAGCACCTGATGCCTTATCAGGGAGTGAAGCACAGGAAGGAGCAAAAGGCCCTGGGGACACTCTGCCCGTCGGCGCCTCCCTGCACGGGCAAGGCCTGTGCTCCCCGCAGTACGCAGGGAGCCTCTATCTCTTGGCAGGAGCCTTCCTCCCCCGCTCCTACTTGTGCTCTGGAGCCATACATTCCTCAGGCAGCGCTGAATCCCAAGTATTTTAATGCCTGATATCTATCTCCTTCTGGAGTTTTGTTTTATCATGAGGCCACTGCAAAGTTTTTTGATATCTCTTTGAAACAGATGTCAGCAAAAGCTCCCAGCACAGATCAAGGGCAGGTTAAGGGCTTTGAGATGGGTCTGAATGTCCCTTTAACATGGTTCTATCTAATACCCAAATATACCTCGAGTCATTACCCTGTTTTTATAGGAAGCTCTGAACCATATGTTTGGGACCTAATTAAGCATACAAATCAAGCCCCGGGATCAGGTGGCACTCTGTTTAAATATCTTAACCTTTTATGATTATCTTAATTTAGAGAAAATTCAAAACACATTCAGAAGTCTTAGAAAATGAACCAAGTAGGAATTTACAGGCTGGCTGCCTTTCTTGAAGTCCAGATCCTTTCCTTGCAGGCGCAGCCTGGATCCTCCGGGATGTCTTCTGCCCTGGCCCCTGGGCTGGGCTCCCCAGGGTGCAGAGGCATCTGCTGGCCCGGGAGGTTGAGCAGCAGTCCCACTCGGCTCGGCCTCCCCAGCCCGGACCCCAGCGTCTCCCCTGCTCCCAGGCCATGGTGTCTGCCAGAGGAAGGGAAGAGAAGGGTGGGCTATACTCTTGGAGTTTTATCTTCATTTCTTAATGAAACCAGGTATGGAATGAGAGAGTGAGAAGAGGTGCTGCAGTTCTTGTTTTGGGGGCATAGGAGGGCTCCTCAGGGACGAGCTGAGACGGAATTGCAGGCGCCCAGCTCCACTGTGGCCACAAGTGACCGGAGAGAAGGCGAGAGCAAGGGAGGGCCCCACTTTCTGGGTCCCAGGCTCGTGCCAGGGTGGGAAGCAGGGGTGGGGGGCCTGTCTTGCCTGCCTCAGACAGAGCAGTGTTGGAAATGCACATACTCACCAAGTCAAAGAGGCTTACGGCTCTTACAATCTTAGTGTCCATCCCACACACTTACTGAACACACGCTGCACAGTAGGTCTGTTCTGTAGTCTGTACGAGGCCCCGAATCGCCTGACACAGGTGCCTAGTGAATGTGGGGACTGGGCCAGGCTGGCATAACAAGTCCTGTCTTCTGATGTCCTTGGCACAATGTAATGAACCACAGTACAGTCTCCACACAAACTAGGGAGCCTTTAAGTTTAAGGCCAATTTAAACTTGAGATAAATACCTCCTCCTCCTCCCCTCTCTCTCCTTCTCTTCTTCTTCCTCCTCCTCTTTCGTCTTCTTAACAGTACTAGACCCAGGGACCAGTAAGCGCCATCTTCAGTCCTTTCTGTATTTTGTTTTATTTGGAGGCAGGGTTTCACTAACTTGCTCAAGCTGGCCTTGAACTTGGAATTCTTCTACCTCAGCCTGGGAAGTAGCTGGATCACAGGAGTGCTTCAGGAGGCACCTTTTTTACTCTAAGCATGTATTCCAAATACTGCATGGGACACAGTGGTGTTAAATATTTATTACTTTAAGTTCAAATTCGATGGTCTATCCTGGATTTCTGCTTGTTAAATCTTGCAGCCTGGCTTTAGACAATGATAGGAATCAGTGGTGTTAGGCATGAAATACCGACGTTTGGGGGGCAGTGTCCGGAGAGCAGTCTCGGGCAGACCGCTTTGCTGGTGCCACTTACTTAGTCTTCGCTGCACTCCGGGAATTGGCTCTGCCACCATTCATACTGCTGGTGAGTGAAGTGAAGCTCGGAGAGGTTAAGTGACTGGCCCGAAGCTGCCCAGGAGGACCTGAAGTGCAGCTCTATTGGACTTCAAAGCCTGGCCTTCCTCCTGGAGCATCAGTGCCAGGCTGATGGTATCTTTCCCGTTCTCATTTTTCCAGCTTGCTTCGGCTTCTCTCAACTTCTTCCCCCTTTTTTCCACAAATGTTCAAGGAGAGATTCACTCCCGTCAGATCAATGTCACTGCTGTAATGAAAACCACCGCCCAGGCCCGCGAAGGACGAGATCTGTGGGACCTAATGAGAATGGTTCCGATTATGCAAAAAGCAACCTCATGGTTATTCTAATGTTACAAGTAAATATAAAACATTTAGAAATACTTGGCCTGGGCTTTTTTTTTTTTTTCAAGTACAGATGTCTGACTCTCTGCCAGTTTGTTATTAAAAATGCTACGGTGGTTTGGGTACAAAGATTGCTGTAAAAATAAAAGCTGATGCACTCCGAACGCTCGTTTTGACTTTGTGGGGCCGTGGGCCGTGGCGAGGCTGCGGCAGAAGGCGGCTCACGGTGGCGTTCGTGTGGGAACCCCAACATCCATAGCTGCCCTGTTGCCTGGAATAGGGGGACTCTGCGGGCTGTGTCATCTCAGCCTTCTGAGAACTGGCGGGGCTCTTCTTCTGGCCCCTTAAACCCCAAAGCAGCTTCAGCTGCCTCCAGCCCCAGCTGCTCCCACTGCCTGGCTCTGTGGCTTCTGCTAACTTGCTCCTCACTGGCACTTACGGTGCCCTCCGCTCTGTTGGGTGGGCTTCTCCCCAGCTCCACCTGGTGGCACCTGGTGGCACCGTCCTCTACTTCCCCTGACCAGCTCCCTGGGCCAGGTTCCCTCCCGCGTCCAGCTGCTCTGTCATTCCACACTGCTGGCTTCCTTTTATCACTGTGTAACTCCAAACTGACCTGAATCGTCTCTTTCACAAGAGCAAATGCCGTGAGGGTGGAAGCCCCTTCATTGCCCTCACCCACGCTCCTCAGCGATGACAGCACTGCGGGGTTCATACTAGCTGCTCAATAAGCATTTGTCAGACAAATAAGTGAAACTGTCAAAGCACCTGAAGTCTTGCATTGTGCCATCCCTTCTGGGGTCATGAACCAGGAGGAAAGTTTTAACCAACTCATGGGAAAATGAAATTGGGGGAGATCATAAACCTCTGTGAGGGATTATTTTGATCCAGCAGAAATTTCCAGGACAGCACTGCAAAGTGCAGCAAAGGGGGAGCACGTGATTGTGGTAGCATTTGCTCACATGCCGGAGGAGAGGTGTAAAATCAGAGTGTCCCAGGGGTTCACCTCCACCATCCCAGGAATCCTCCTATTCTAGGTAACAGTGCTGGTGTGACCAGAATGGTTTGGGGGACCCAAGGAGAGCACCCTGTAAGGCATTGCTTCCTCGCTCAGCTTTGGAGGCTCCTGTCCGCTCACTTTGCTCCCCTTCCTGGCCCCACCTCTTCACACACCCTGCCTGCAGCTGGGCCAGGCGGTGCCTCATGTGCCCCTTCCTCTTGTTGGGTGACTGCCTGACCTTGCGCGCGACCAACACCTAATCATCATGCCCATCTTCCCCCCAGTTGTCATTACACCGACCCCTACCCAACAGCCTCCTCTGAACTTGCTGGACAGTCTTGCATTTTCTACCCTTCGCTGAGTGCAAGCCTGTCGGTCTACAGGCTGCTTACAGACAGGAACTAGGCTTCCTTTTTGTCTCATGCTGCCCTGGCCTGTCACTGTTGCTGGGGAATGAGTTCATGGGCACTGCTCTGGGCAATAACAGTGCCGTGTCAGGTGCTGGGCTGATCAGAACCTGTAACTTTACGTTCCCTGAGCCCAGACAGGAGGTGACACAGCCTGCGGAGTCAGCCTTCTATCCCAGTGTCTGCAGGACCCCAGGAGACCAGGCCAAACACTCATAGACCGAACATTCAGCAAATGGTCTGGATTCTCCCTCTTCTATTCTGATATTTTCCTGTTGAGTGGCCAATAGCCTAAGACAGCTGAATTCCTGGGCCCTGTATAAACCTCTGCCATTCCCAACTTTCCCAAATGTGTTCTTCTAAAACTCTGTCCAAACAACAACAAAATCCCTCCAGAAACTCAAGTGCTAACACTGAACACATGAGTTGGAGAGCCGGAGGTCTAAGTAGAAATAAATATCCTGATATTTCCAGGTAACTGTTGTCAAATATGGGAGCATACAAGTATATTTACCTGAAGCGGGTAAATGAACAGAGGCTGCCTCTCACCTGGGGTCCAGTGCCACTCACGGAAGGTGGAAGGCCGTGATAGGCCTGGGGGAGGGGGTCGAGCTGAGCGCACATGAAGCCAAAGATCTTGGATCTAGGAGATTTGGAAGTGTTCTGCAAGCAATGTGGTTTTAAAATGAAGCCCAGTGTTAGCTTTGATCTATACAGAATAGTATGTTCTCATGTGCAATGCTACTGAGCTGACAGGCTAAATTTAAACACTCTCCTCATGTACGAATCCGGATTTATTGCTTTGTTTTTAGGCACACATATCTTTTGGCTTCTACATATGTGAAACATGGAGAGGTGAGACAAGAACCCCCAGAGATGTTTTTTAAGCTAACACCCAGGAGGGATTTTGGAAGCAGTGGGACAATTGTCATATTTTCAACACTCGGTGGATCAGTGTTAGAGAGAAAACTAGTCAAAATGCTTCCCTGAACTCAAGGAGGATCGCAACAGGAGGAAACACTCCATCACTGGAAAGTGACACTAATGTATTCTATTAGATTTGCTTATCATGTTAAAGAGCATATTAAAAGGAAATGTTTGGAAAGGGGATGTCACAATGTGGTATGATGGATGGAGAATTCCTAATTTGGAAAAAATGTGCTAAGACGATATGATTGATGTGAGTGACCTACTTTATTTTATAAGAAAGTATGAGTTGCCTCGGGCCCATTGGTACACATATTTGGAAAAAGTTGTTTTTTTCCACATTAAGTTTTTATTAACATTTTCAAAGAGCAAAAACACCATAGAAGGATATAAGTTTCGACTTGTCAGTGCAGATGTGTTGGTAGGCATGTGCGGCCTAGAAAAACGTATCCCCTTGCTAGCAGGGTTTCTCAATGAAGCAAATTTCTTGCCAAGTGAACACCTGATGGGGAGAACTATGACTCCCCTTTCCTTGATAAAAAAATGACAAGAAAGGGTATTTTTATTTAACATACGAACGGGTCCTCTGCTATTTGTAAGTAGTGACCTCAGTCTTTCAGAATGATTAACATCTCTGGAGCTGCTGAGACTTTCCTGGTGCAGGCAGCAAAGGGCTGAAGCTGAGTTCATCGTTCTGGACCTCAGATCCTGAAGCCTGAACCTGGAGGTCGCCCGCACCCAAAGAAGCTTCTCTGTCTGGAAGTCAGGAGCGCTTGAGCTCCTCCCAGGCAGCAGAGCGAGGAACAGGGTCCTACAAAGATGGGCCACGCCCAACAGAAATAGTCTATTATCATCCAAGAAGTGAGCTTGAGAACCTAAGAAATGCCTATGGGATATTGTTGATGAAGAGAGTGGGGAGGGAAGAAAAAAATGTGTTAAAAAGTGAAAGTGGGAGCGTGACTAGGCACCAGATTGGTGTAGGGCGATTTGTCACAAAAGCCTTGGATTGCTGCTTGTCACTGCTCCTAGGAACTCCACTTCTGGAAATTTCTTTAAAGAAATCACCACAAACAGTCACAAAAATTGAGCTAATAAGATGTTCACTGCGGAATTATTTACAATATTATAAGATGGACTCAGTCTAAATATCTGAAGTTTTGGGATTGCTTAAATAAATCCACACACTTAACACAGCTATTAAAATGAGAATGTAGAAGAATGTGGAAAAGATTTATTATATTAAGTAAAAAAAGGTAGCTATAAAACATATTTTATGATACTCTTTGAAAAACTGTATGTGTATGTGTGTGTGTGTGTGTGTATAGTGCAGTGGACATGTCTAATACATCTACCAATTTAACTATATGTATGCATTTGAAAGACATTCATCAAATGTTAGGAGTGACTTTCTGAAGAGTAAGTTTTTTATAGGTGCTTTTTGTTTCCTTCTGTATGCTTTCATTTCTCTACACAAGACATGCTTTCCTTTGGTAATAAGTAATGCAATTATTAAATGGAAAATCCAAGAGATGCAGCTGATTACTTAATAGAAACAATAAGTGAGTTCATAAGGATTCCTAGACATAAACTAGTTTTTCTATAAACACCAATAACAACTTAGAAATATAAAATGAAAAATTATCCCATTTACTGTAGCAAAAACAAAGCATAAATCATGCACAAAACTGAAAATACAATGATTCATTCATGCAAGAAATATCTAAAATCTATTTAGAATAAAAGAAGAAAGTACATCCAAGAAATACTAAATAAATTACTGTTTCTGATTGTGATAACTAAATATTGTGAAGGTTTCAATTCTCTCCCAGATTAGTGTGTAAATTTTACACTGTTCCAGTAAAATTTCTAATTAAAATAACTTTCAAGTTGATGCTAAATATTGTCTCAGAGAATAGATCCTGGAAACAGATACTTTTTCTGAAAGAAGAAAAATGAGAGGAAGCTTGTACTGCTGGATTTTAAAAGATATTACAAAGTGAGGGTAATTAAACAGCATTATAAGAATATAAAATATATTACTAAATAAAACAGAATGTAGAATAGAGTAAAATATGTTAATGGAATAAAATAAGTATTTTTAATTTCATGGCACATTCACAGAGTAAAACTCCAAATATATTGAAAAGTCACATATTGTTTAAAATTATAAAAGTTAAAAAGGCTAAAGAATAATAATTTCATATTATATTATTGAAATGTTATTTCAATTATAATAATGTTAATAATAATCTTGAGAACGAAAGGCCTTTCCTGTAGAAAGATAAATCCAAGAATCTAGAAAGAAAAAACCCAATTTTGCCCACATAAACACTTAAATGCTTGTGGAAAACACACACTATAAACAAAGAACAAATGAGGGGAAAAAATGCAACTTGTATGAGAAGGAATAGTAGAAGAGCTTTATTATATAAAGTACTGTTTTAAGATAAGAAAAAAAGATTATCATGTACTCAAGCCCTGGGTTCAATCCCCTGCACCACAAAGCAAAACAAAACATGTTGAAAAAGACCATTAGTTACATAGGAAAATTGGAAAGATGCAAGCACATATTTTACAGAAGAAATACAAATAATCATTAAGCACACTAGTAACCAGTAAAACTGGGGAAGAATTTATTTATTTTTTTCATTACTGTCCAAGATGTAAAAAGGAATGATAATACTTGACACATTGTAGGTGTGGGGAAAAGCTTTCGGGGTGTTGATTTCATCGCAGGGAATTTACCCAGGGTGGGGACACACCATGCGTGTGCGGATGCCATGGCAGCAGGAGGTGCTTAAAGGACTGAGCCTGAACTGTACACTGTATTTCTGTTTAAGGGGTGTCTATAGCTACCTATGGACCTATGATGATGTTTGTGATGGGCTAGGATGGAAAACACCTTCATTTTTATTTTTTCTTCTGCCATATTTCATTTTTATGATCATGTATCACTTTCATAACAAAAGCATCATACGTCGGATGAATTTGCTCTAACAGATGGGAGTGACGTGCCCTAGGCTGGCAGGACTGAGGATGAGGAGGAGCTGGTGTCCTGATGCACGGGTCCCTAGTGCCTGCAGCAAGTCCCTTCTTTCTTTGAGGAGCCCATAGGACCAGGGCATAGCTTCTCTGCAGTGTGGCCCACAAGCGTCCTGAAAACACCCCTGGGTACCACCTGTTAGGTGCAGATTACTCAAATCCCTGGGCAGCGATGGCTGGGAAGTGCCATATCCAAGTCATTGGTGTCATGGGCTTCCAGGTAACACATGTGCCCTCAGTAGTGTGGCTTCCACTCACCTTGAAGGGTGTCTGCTGGCCCTGGACAGATGGCTCCTCTGCCCCCGAGTGGCAGACAGGCCAGGCATCCTGTCCCACCTCTCTACCTGGCACTCATGGGTACAGCTGATGCAGAGGCTCTTGGGAGGCTGGGTGTCAGAGGGACGTGAACTGGGGAGGAAGGAAGACACAGTTCTTCAATGTATTCACGTCAGCTTATATTTGAAAGTGCCTCATGATTTACTTTTCCATCCACTACCTCAGTTGCTCTTCAGTATCATCCTGAGAGGAGCAATGAAATCGTCATTGTTCTTGTTGTGTACAGGGAGAAACAGAGACCCAAGATGTTGAGCCATTTGAGTGGTCACAAAGTCTCTGGCCATACCACCCTGAATGTGCTGGATCTTGTCTGATTGGTCACAAAGCCAGGGAATGCAGATTAGAGGTTGGGCCTTGTCCGGTGCCATCCCTTGTCTTCTCTTCTGAGTAAACAGTTCACCCCCAGCCCATGAGTGTTTCTGACCCCTAATGCCCTGGTCTGAGCCTGATGTTTCACTGAGTCACTTCTGTGCTTCCATTTTCTAGCCAAGGACCTGGTGTACAATAAGTGCTGAAAAAAAGTTTGGAGAATCTGTGGACTGATCCAAAGGACCCTGAGTGTTATCCCCAGCCCTCCTAGCATTGCTGTCCCAAGCTGAGATTCTTTTTCTTCCTACTGTAATAGGATGTAGCTAGGCCCTCAGGGACTGAAGCTCCTACCCCTGCCACACAAGGAGAGGGCCTCTGTTGGCATTATTTTCACAACTAAGGGTGGGAGGACCAGAGGCCAGTGTTACCTGAGTGATGTAGAGGCAAGCCTTCCAAAGTGAATGGCAGCTACTTGGTTCGGTTCACAAAGTAGGGGAACCCTGCTGGGAGATGCCCACACATGGGAAGCACCACATTGACCCTCCCAGAAACTGAGCCACTGATGGGTGAGGCTCGATGCTCTTCTAATGAAATCCTATCTATCACAAAGATCCTTGAGGCGACTTAAAGCCAAACAATTACATATGCCTCAGAACTGGGAGAGCAAGGGTTTCTGTCCCAACATCCCTTGATGCTCTGCGAAAAGGTTTCACTATAAACTGCAGGTGGGGTGGGGAGAGGCAAGATTTCCAAGCCAGGATACCATGCTCTAATTCTACCTTTTATGATTTGACATCATCCCAACTTTGTGTCTCTGTTGCCATGTAGACATATTAAAGCAACATTAAAAAGGACATTAGAAGACTAACAATTGTCATCGCAGTACTGTTGCTCTAAATGCGGTCATTTGTGTGTTTCCTTGTTTAATTACACAAGCAGTGTACGAATACCATTGTCAGCAATTAAACAATTGAGAACAACTCTGTGGTTCATGAAAGTGCCCAGTCCACTTCAAACCCCATCCCCTTCTTTCCTGTAGTAATACAGTCATCAGCTTAGTGTATGCTTTTCCAGAACTTTTCTCTGAGCTTATATCTAAGTATAACATGTAACTATATATTTGTGTGTGAATACACATACAAACAAGTAGTGTTCATTTTAAACATTAATAGGATTACATTACGTATTGTTCTAAACCTTCCTTATTTTCCTCACTCAATCAGTCTTAGAGATCTTTCGTGGCACACTGAAAACCACTCTGTTGTCATAAATAGCGGCCCAGTTTTCTATAGTATGGAACATTCTATTTTTTAAAATAGTACCCATTAAATGGACATTTAGGTTGTTACCAACTTTTTTTTTTTTTTTTTTTTTTTTGCTTTTTGAGACAGGGTCTCGTGTTGTAGTTCAGGCTGGCCCTGAGCTCACTATGGTGCCCAGGCAAGCCACCGCGAACTCAGCAATCATCCTGTCTCCACCTCCCGAGTGCTGGGATGACAGGCGTGAGCCACCACGTCCGGCATTGTGGTATGCGGTGTTGATTGTTGGTGGGCGTGTCTCCACGCCCAGCATTATATGTGGTTACCAGGGATCGAACTCAGGACCTTGCGCTTGCGAGGCAGGCGCCGGAACCACTGAGCTAACCCTCCAGCCCTGTTACCAACTTTTCAGTATTTCAAACAGTAACTATATATAGATTTGGTGTACTTTTTTATACTCTCAGCTTCTCAATTCTTTTATTTTGGTCATGTCAACTGATGGTTCTGTGGAGGAATGTTAGCTTTACAAAAAAGAAATTTTGTATTTTTCCCCTTCCATATCTACACTGCCCTTAACTGCCTAGGTCAGTATGTGTGCAGAAGAAATACTTGTTGAATGACTAATTGACCAGTAAGGAAAAACATAGCTACAAATCATTTCAGCAACTAATGCTTGTCTGGCTTAACCAAGGGATTTTGACTCCCTAATTACATTTGATCCTCAGAACTACTTGCAAGATCAATAAACTCTGCATGTATCTTCAGATATTTTACTTAACCTCTCTGAGCCCTAATTTTTTAAATCTGTAAAGGGAGGACATGTGTACTTCCCTTTGAAGGGTTTTGTGATAGTTGAATGTGACAGTCCATGTAAAGAACCTGACATACAGTGAGCACTCAATAATCTGACTGTTCCCTTTTGTCCTTTTCTCACTATCTTCTTTCTGCTTGCATAAGGTCAATCACCCCTTTCCTACCTCCCATGTCTTACTGCTCACCAATGATTGAAACACATCACTGCTTTTCCTGAAAAATCTTCTGGCAGACCTGTGTCCCTCCACCTACAGGGAGTTTCTTGTGAAGAAACACAGCAAATGCTCATCTTGTGTTGTTTAAGTGTAATATCCTGTGCATTTTGTTTGAACACTTGTCACATCAAGTAATTGTTAGCTGTCTATTTCCCAAACTGGTTTTTGAGGAAAGAACCTCAACTGATTAAATTTGTTAGTTGCAAGTCAATTGCAAATTTCCTTATACATAAATGGTAAATGCTCAGTTTCAGGAGAATGAATCAATGGTCCAGAATACCATAATATCTGATTTTAAATACTTATGAATTCGTGAGGGCAGAAGCCTCTGGACCCACTCTGCTTCCGGACTGCACCCAGCCATGCTGAGCCAGCCCCATTCCCCAGAATCTGCTGGAGGGAGGATGTGGCCTCTTCTTTCTGCTTACTATTGGGGTGATGCTTCTGGCTTCCTCACTCCTCAGTCAAACCTACTCCTGGTAGTCTTTCTTTCCCCTTTGGAATTGTAAGACTTGCCCACTTCTATTCCCTCCGATAATTTAAAAGTCAAAAACCCTCAACCCAGCCCAGGAGAGGCTGAGAAGTCAAGCTCCGTGCTCTCCTAGCTGGGAAAGAAAGACAGCGTCTTTTACATCGCCCACAGGGTTTCATCGCAGTTGTATATGTACACACCACTCTTCCTCTGCTAGAGACTGAGCTGCCTCGAGGAGGATTTCTCAGGATTTTCCAGTTTTGAGTCCCAAATTTTAAGAATGCCTGGCATAAATAGGAAGGTGTGGGGAGGGGTGTGTTGGTTCCTCCCACACCATGGAATGCAATCACTAGAACTCAATATACTTAGGTTCCTACTCAGCTTAAAATTTTATATTTTTATGAGTAGGCATGTAGTAGGTATTTTAGGCAGGCTCTTAATACCCTTTATAATATTGTTTTTATAAGGAATAGCATTCTGAATGCCAGAGAATGATTTGAAAAGAACTAGAAATCTGTGTGAAAGTTGAGGGCTTTTATCTTCCTTCCTGACTCAGCACAGATTCTTGTTGGGTGCTGAGAGACCCCTTAATTCCCCCTCTCCTGCAGTGCAGTACGTCACTCTGTCCACATCAGATAACAGCGGAGAAGGAGAAAGTCTGGTAAGTTCCAGCAGGACCCTAAGCTATCATTTCCTCCTTGGGTAGAACTGGGCTGAGTGCAGCAACCTAGCTGGTAACCCTTCTGAGACACTGCAGGCATTGTGAGCTGGCTAAACTCAGCATCTTATGCTTTTAACACAGTCTTTTGCTTCTTTCCAGGCTTTCTAGTTTGGTCTTTTGCTACAGTATTTATTCAAGATTCTTTCTTTTTTCTTTATTAAGGTATAAAGATATACAGTAAAATAAAAAGTCCAGTGTTCCACAAGTTTCAGCAATTACATATATCTATGTTATTACCACTTGAATCAGAATACAGAATATTTATTGCCTCCCAGAAAGTTCCCTTATGGCCCTTTGCAGTCAAATCCTGTCTGAATTTCATGACTATGGATAAGTTTTTCCTGATATGAACTTGATATAAACAGAATTGTATAGCTTGTCCCTTTCTTTTCTGTCCTAGAACAACAATAACAAAAATGTATAGGTATAATCTGATTCTTTTATAATATGTCAAAAAGTTAACATCCTAGAATGTTTGACAATGGCCTCTGAGTTATAGGGAATTTGAATGTTTGTTACAGACTTCTTTACACATCCTGGTTTAATATTAAAAATTTAAATAATGAAGGGGAAAACTTGTTAGAGGGAGGAGGGGCACAGATCTTGTGGAGTAATTCAGTGAGGTGCAGAATGAGCTCAGTAAGGGATGCTGGGCCTCCTGGAGGCTGAGAGTACCCTTTCTTGAAAGGCTCTAGAAGGTGGGGGTGGGGTGGAATTGGTGTATCACCTTAAGATCAGAGACCTCTCTAGCCATTTCCTGTTTGGATTCTTGATTAACTCATTGAGCAGATCCTCACAAGGATCTAAAACACTAAGCTGAGGACTAAAAGTACCATGAAAGTCACTAAAGAACACACACACTCACACACACATAATTTTAAACCCTTGAAGATACATTTGAGTTTTGTGGAACGTGTAAGGGCAGTGATAATGGAGCACCACAAACAGCTGCAGGTAAAAGCTACATCGTACAGCTTCTGAATGTCATCTGACTACAGGGCAGGAGCATGTTTTCATTCCCTTGATGGCCTGTGGTACAGATGGGCACCCACATGGGGAAGGAATGAAGTAAGAAGGGCACAAATGCAGAGGAAGTCTGCAATCCTAAAATAATATTTGCAGGAACAACACAGCAGTTTCAGAACAGACCCCAAGACCTAGCTCCGCTGGCCAAGTAGTCCCATAATGTGGTCATCTGAACGCCAGGAAGCTTGAGATGGGCAGGTTGGGTGACGCTGGGGCTCTGTGCAGACCGGCTAGGCCGGGGGCATTGTGCAGCCTCACTCAGTGAATTCCCAGCTCTTTAACATGGGATTACAACAGCAGTGTCTAGCTCCTAGAGAGCTGCCTGGGGGAGGTGTGAGCAGGCGCTTTGTAAACCACAGGCGCCGTCCACATACTGGCTACTGCCTCTTCTGGACCTGGGATAAATGCTCCAAAGAGGACCTGAAGACCAGGGCCTGAATGCTACGATCACTGATTGCTCTTTGTGTGTGGGAGACTAAAAAGTGAAGTGTTTAACTCTCTGCTTCTCCCATGGCCTTTACTTCCTCACTGGGGGAAGGGAGCGTTTTGATTAAAAAAAAAAAAAAAAAAGAGGTGAAGGGGAAAAGGAAAAGCTCCTGGAGTCTATGAGACCTGGGTTGGAATCCTGGCTCTCTCATGTCCTGGCTGTGTGTGTGACCTTGGGTGAATTCCTTAACATCTCAGAGGCTCAGTTGTCTCCTGTGGAAAACGGAAATAGCCTTTAATGGATCTGGTGGATTACTTCAATGGGCCGCTAGGAGGCCTGGGTGAGATAAATCCTTGTAATAGGTGCTCAGCACAGTACCTGGGACAGGAGCCATCAGTGATACAAATGGATTATGTCTCATGTGAAACGCACTGGCAACAGGTGAGAGAGGAAATAGACCCTATCTTCTTCTCAGCACACCTGAGGAGCTGCCTTTTAAATCGGGGTCAGAGGGCACAAGCAAGGGACAGAAATAGGGAGCTCTGCTGTTCACACCATGAGAATAAAGCTTTCCACCACAGTAGACATGGATGGGATGGATAACCTGGGTAGAGAAAATGCTGCAGATGGGTCAGATGTGCCCAAGCCCGCAGGGCAGCGATCCACATCCACGTGTGTGGCACTGTTACCCACCTCATCTGGAGGGCTTGGCCCAATGTGTGTTCAGATTCCTCCCCGTACAGCCAGCCCGAGGCTTCAGCTATGCAGGTGGGACAGGAGTTGGTTTGTTTTTAGAAAGAAGAGGACATTCTCTGCCCCCATCTCAGACTTGGGCAGTCCTTCATGGACAGAGCAGGAGGGACACAATCTAAATGCTTGCGTGTGCTTAGAAATCTTTTGCCAAGCATGGGGACTGACCAGGCCAGAGCCAGAGTCCGGCTTCCTTGAGTGCTGTGTTTTGCTGCAAGTGGGGACCCAAAGCTTACTGGTCTGGGGTTCAGCCAAGTTTCATTGTTTTCTTTCTACAAAGATGCTCACAAGGTAACCACTGAGAGTGGGAGGGGGTGCTTTAAAGAAATAAGCAACAGCCGGGCGTGGTGGCTCACGCCTGTCATCCCAGCACTCAGGAGGCAGAAACAGGAGGATTGCTGAGTTCCAGGCTTGCCTGGGCTACATAGTGAGCTCAGGGCCAGCCTAAACTACAAAGTGAGACCGTCTCAAAAAAAAAAAAAAAAAAAAAAGCAACAGGACACCCTAGAATTTCTCCCCCTCTTCCTCCTCTGGGGGAGTCTTCCCCTTCACCACCTCCTACCTCAATTTCCCTTCCCAATTCCACTCTCCATGAATTAGCAGTCTCCCATTTATACTGTAAAGTTAGTTCACATTTCTTATTTCTGATGCTTTAGTTGGCTATACCTGACTTCTACCCCTGTTTTGTTTTTTCTTCTTCCCTTTCCCTCCTTACACTGAAATGCTCACTTGGTTCTGGTCATTTAAAGGAATGAAACTTTGAATATCTGAAATCGGATTTTTTTTTTTTTTCCGGCCCACCTGGCCCAGCCCACCGTAGAACTTCTGCATAATCCATGTGAAAAGCACGCGGTCCTGGAGACTGCCCACCGTATCTTTCTGGCTGGGGTTCTGAAGGGCCAGTGGAGCACTTGATCCTCCACCATTGGGCACTGGGAGCCCAGAAACCTGGCGAGGCCTCTGCTGCCCTCCCAGACACCTCACGTGGCCATGCGCTGCGCTCTCCAAATTCACTTTGCATTCATGATGTCAGTTTAGGAGTCTTCCGCACCTCTAAATGACAAGGCTCTCAAACCTAAAAACTACCACAAGAGCCCAGGGAGGAGGCAGCCTCTGGGTGCACAGCACCTTCTCCTCAGTGCCCAGGGCAGGGCATTTAGAAACCACTTTCCAGAGGGGATCTGCTATTCCCTGGAGGAAAGTTACCCTTGCCTTGATTTTTTTTTCTGGAGCTGAAAATGGACTCTGTGATATTTGTTTTAAAGATGTAGCTGGTCACAAAGTGGGCTTGATTAGAACTTTATAAAGTTACATTGAAATGATAAAATATGTTCTTGCAGGGACAGTAAAGGGTTCCCAAAGACCTACACATCCATACAAACACTCACACAAATATATACCTCCAGATTATAAATGGCATATATGATGTTTAATAAAACATGTTAAATAAATCACAATAATGTAATAGCTCCTCTAGGAGCTAAATGTTAAATATTAAACACTACATGATGATACTATATAATACATATTATATGTTAAACGTCATGTAATACAAACAGACCAATTTAAGCATTACATATATGAGACAAAACACCCTTCTTTCAGAAGGTCCAAGCTATTGTCCTGGAATGCTAGCTCACTGTGTGGCCACCTAAAGGAAGGGGAGAAGCACCCCATGATCCCTAGTCTCCCAAAGCTGATGCTGGACCCCCAACCCTTGCTCCATCCAACCCTCTCCCCACCGCGAGTCGACCCCAGTGGGGGTAGGACACAGATATCACAAATGACACAGGGCATATGTGGACCCCACTGCACCCCTGTGTTTTGGCTGTCTGGTCCCCAGCCCTGAAGCCTCGGTTTGGGCTCAGTCACCTAAAGCAGTGCCACACGCTGCTTTCCACATAGGCGGTTAGAGGCAATTTGAAATTTGAAACGGATCTTTGTCTGCAAGACCTGAGGGTTCAGGAGGGAGGCCCGTCAGAGCTGCAGATGGGCCACACCACGGCCATTCAGAACACGGTAAAGGTAAAGGCACAGTTCGAAATTTGGTATTAACCTCGCTTTTGCAAATAAAGCAGCTTAATGCTAATTGCTGCACGTGTTCGCTCTTCCCAGGCAGAAAACAAGCGCGTTTTGACGGAATTGTTATTCTACAGCGTGACAGAGTTTAAAAGGGAGAAAACAGCTTGGGGTCCTATGGTGTCTAACAGCAGCCGAAACAGTCTGTGGAACTCCGTTTCTCTCTTCTTCCTAGAAGAGGAAATTCAGACTCATTTTAAAGATGGAACTGCCTGTTAAACCAGGGCTGTTTTGTTTTGTTTTGGTGGGAATACGCAGCACAGTTCCTCGCAGTGGCCCCAGAACGACACACAGCCCCCAGGTCGGGCCGGGCGAGAGCCGAGGCCAGCGCCCGCTCTTGGCCCCGGGCGCGCCGCCGCGCCGACAGCTTTTATTTGCCATCTCTTTAACTCTCCGTCGCTGGTTCTTTTCCCTCGGAGCGCCCTGCTGCGGAGAGTTAGACAAGCCCTGTCGTCTTCGGGCTCTCACCTCAGAGTCAATATTATCTCAGATGGGCACAATAGGCTGGAATGAAAAGCTAATATTGAACCAATGCGGTCCCCGCGCCGCGCCGCGCCGGTGCCACCCTTTGTTGCGCAGCCCCGGTGAGCGGCGGGCGGCCGGGCTAACCGGAGGGCGGCGGCGGTCGGGCCTCTTCGGTTCCCGGGTTCCCGCCGAGGATGGGGTTCCCTCCTCCCCAGCGGGTAGGGTTTGGAGGCCCAGGCGGTTTACAGCTGCTGCAGGCCCCCAAGCCCCTCGGGGCCCTCTCGCGGCCACTCGGGCTGCCAGGCGCAGCCTGTGCGCGAAGCCGAGGGGCGCAGGGGGAAGCCGGGTGCGCTGCGGGTCCCGGTGCCCAGACACAGAGGGCGGGCGGGCAGATATGGGCAAACGAGGAAACGAAGCGAAGCCCAGTGTGTTCAACCTTTAGGCGCCAGGGGCCCTGGAGCGTGAGCCTGGCGCGGTGCAAGGCCAGTTTAGGGACGAACCAGAGGGCTCTGCCTGGCCGCGAGGGGGCCGGGCCCTAGCGAGACATCTCCAGGGTCCTGCGGGCGCAGCAGCTCGGGGGGTGGGGCTTTATTGTGTGCCAGCGCCCGCGTGTGTCAGACCCTCTGGGGCTCTTGGGAAACTCCCAGGGGCTGCCCACTCAACCTCCCAGCCTGCCGCAGAGGGGACCCCGCCTGTGCTCTCTCTATCGCCATCGTGGTAGGTCCTCACAGGTCGTCGTGGTCATCTTAGGCTCCGCTCCGTGGCTACCATCGGAGGTTCGGGGCCGCTTACATAGCCTCCCTCACCGGTGGCACAGAGCCCTGGGTGCACCTGAGTCTCTCTGCAAGTGCCACGCAGCGCTTCCCCGTTGGCTCTTTAGCGCCCAGGCTGTGGAGAGGCCGGCGGCCCACAGTCCTTCTGTGCTGCATCCTGGGCTCGAGCCCACCAGAGGCAACCTGGGAAAAAGCAAGCAGGCACGGTGCCTGATTCACAACCGGGGGCTGATGGGAAGGACTTTGCGAGCTGCGGGAGGGAGGCCTTCGATTTTCTCCTTGGAGGGCGCAGGCTCTGGGGACCTCCAGGGAGGGAGGAGGGGCTGTCCCAGGCTTGCTCCTGCGTCGATCACGACTTCTACGGCCAGGAGCTCGGGTTGTATGTAGTGGCTGTGCAACTTCTCTGAGCTTCAGTCTCACCTGGGAGATGGGTGTCATGGCTCGATGGTTAACTGCCACACCAGACACGGTCTGGCCCACACCCAGGGTGTGGTGTGGCCAGAGAACTGTGTTCTTCCGGCCTTCCCCTATTGTTCTCGCTGTTCTGAAATCCAAAGGAAAAATCCTCAACTTTCCTCTTCAGATGGCCATGGCCCCTTGCCACGCCTGGCCCAATCTTTGGGGTCCAGAAAACAGGGAGGTGCTGAAAGGAATGATTAAGCTCCCAGAGAGGATTTCAAATCTGCTGTGTTTCAGAAGTAAGTTATAAGGAAGCTTGCTACTCTAAGGGGACTCTAAGGTGTCATCCCGGTTGCCAGGCAAGGGCTGAATCCCTAGCAAGACAGCAGAGAGCCCAGCCTAGAATGAAAGATGCCAGAGAGCCAGCAGAGGCTGGAAGTGCAGTGCTCCGGTCCTGTACCAGGGGCTCCCGGTGCAGCAGGCGCCAGCGTTGCCTGATGGGGATCCAGTTTGGGGGCAACTCAAGAAGGTGCCACACTGGCATCCACAGGGCTCCAGGATGAGTGCCTGGGACACGGGGCTGGTTTTGCCTCAGCGGGGACTCACCCAGCAAGTGTGCGTCCCTGCTCCTGCGTGCCTGTTTTCCCGTGGCGATCCTTGCTTGGTCTTAGCTTTCTTTTATGGCAGCTGACATAGAAAGAACCTACTGCCCCCCCCCACACACTTTGATTTTGTTTCTTCGCTTTCAACAGTAAATCAGAATGGCGTGTACTGAAAGATGGACAATTTCGATGTGATGATGGTCCCGCATGTGCCTGAGTTGTGCACCATTCCTGAGCAAACGCTGGCCCTCCGAGGGCTGTCTCAGAGATCTGGAGGCTGAGGGCTCCCCGCTGACTTCTAAAGGCCAGTGCCTGTCTCCTGCAGCCACCCACCCCGG
The DNA here is from genome assembly GCA_004025085.1 of Thryonomys swinderianus. NCBI lineage: Eukaryota > Metazoa > Chordata > Mammalia > Rodentia > Thryonomyidae > Thryonomys > Thryonomys swinderianus. The sequence continues at coordinate 5,717 of PVIC010021093.1, read as the reverse complement.
GCAACAGAGGCCAAGACCAGTGTCGTGGAGATCCGCCTGCCAGGACTCGGCCCCTGAGGTGGGCACTCAGAGCAGTAGGACATGACGCACCGTCACTGTCACTTCACACGGTTTCCAGCAAGCACCAAGCAGACCGCACCACCTCTCGCACGAGGAGAACGGAACAGGTTGCCCTGGGACAGTGGGAGCCCCGCACTCCAGAAGGCGGGGCGCGTCCCCGGGGCTCGTCCCAGCAGCGCTCAGATCCAGTCGGACTTTGTGGTGAGTTTATCTGTTGCTCTCCTCGCAATAATCCAAGACCCTCTATCTTGGGGTGTCCTCCGCCAGCCGCAAGGGGGCGCGAATCTGGGAGCGCTGCGACCCCAGTTTTTCCACTCCAAAGCGGTGAGGTTCCGCGCGGAACTTCGCGGGAGGTTCTCTGAGCCGCGGTGGGATCCAAGACTCGGGCGTGGAGTTGTGGCCGCCCTCGCGTGGTAGCTGGCCATCTTCCCGGCTTACGTGGTCACGACCAGCAGGCTCTTCTGAAGGCAGAATCTGTCCTCTCCTTTCCGCCGCTTTCAGAAGGAAGCCCAGTTCGCTGGAATTGCACTCTAGGATGAACTACAGAGCGGAAAGGTGGGGCCGCGAAGGACAGATATATTTCCAAGCCGTGCTCTCTCCTCGGCAGTCGGGAGTCTCCTTAGTCTTCCTCTTCTAGCTTGCACTGTGGTCTGCGAGACCGTGCAAGTGGGGCGCAACCCCGGCCCTCGTCAAGCGTGCGGGTCCGGGGGTTCCCGAGGCTGTGCGCCCGCGCGGGTCCCTCGCCACTAGGCGCCGCTGCGCTCACGCCGATCGCGGCCCAGGGCCGCCGCGTCCGCCTGGCGCGAGGCCTCTGGGTGGTGCGCCAAAAAAGGATTTGCCGTTAAAAAAATGTTTTAAAGGTATTCATTCTACTTTCTGTTCCCTTCCGCCGACTCAAGAATTTGGAGAAGTGGAGTGACTGGGAATCACAGTGGGTTACCGGACTTTTTACCTGGCCTCCCAATCTCTGGTCGCCTTTCGCTAGCCTTGGACCCGGGAAGGGGCTCGCCTTTCGCCGGCGGCCGGCTTCCACGCTTCCCGCGCAGCGACGCTGACGCACAGCGAAGACTCAGAGCTTTGGCCCATCCAAAGGGTCCAGTCGGGCCACCTGAGTATGGCGCGGCGCTCATGGGCCAGAGCGCACAACGCTAGGCCCGCCAATACTGTAACTAAAATGTGCTGAACGCTAACGATGCGCCGCGCTCACCGGTTCTTTTCAACAACCATTAAGATACTGATACTTCTTTTTCACGGAGGCTACAGCCAAGACTGGAGAAAATGGGGTCACACAGGTCGTGAGCCCAGAACACTCCAAAGCACCCCTCATCTGCACCCACTCCAGAGTAAGCCGGGAGGGAGAGGGACCTCGGGCGGGAGGGCAGTTTGCTCCTCTGAAGTGCAAAGGCCTGACAAACTCAGAGCAGCGTTCTCAGAGCCCGGAATCTCTGCCCTTCGCAGCGCCCAGAGAACTCAGCCGAGGAGGCCCTCACAGCCTAGCACCTCCTTGGGGAAGTCCGGAGCCTCAGCTGGAGGCTGGATGAGAGCCGTGGGAGGGGGAGGCTGGAGTTCGCTCCCCTGCACATCCTTGCTGTTCAGTCTTTGAAGACTAGCATCTTGCCTTGTGTGGGTAGATAAAGAAAATAACAGCACATCCAGGACACGAGCTTTCACTGAAGATCATTATGTGCCAGGAATGGTCTGAACACTTCAGATTTTCTCATTAAGTAACTCCAAGGACCAACATACTATTACTTATTCCCATTTGAGGGAAGAAAAATAGAGGCACAGAGAGGTTAAATAACCTGACCAAGGTCATACAATAAAGCTGTGAATACAGCCTCTTTTTTTTTTCTTTAAAGAACGGCAGGTTTGTTAAGGTATAATTACACACAGTAAAATTCATACCTTGCCTTGTACACATAGTTGTGTGAATTTTGAAAAACACAGTAGCATAGATGCCATCAAATTCAGAAAGGAGAATAGCTCCCTTACGCATCCCCTCCCCCAACAGCGGCACTGTTGCCCTCTCCAGCTTCGAAGGCAGCACCGGCTGTGTGACGGCACAGGACAAAACGGGTCGGGAGGTTGTGGTGCTGCCCAGATCTCTTCAGGAAGTGAAAATTCCGGGACTGGAACTGCTGTACATGTCTGCTGGGCCAGCTGCCTGCAGACGCGGTTCCTGAGTCTAACAGAGCCCAATTCACTGGAGTTGGGTGCAGAAGGGAGGAAACCCCACTGCAGCATAGAAACTTAACTAAATACCTCCTCTTTTGCATCTTAGGAACAAAAGGGAGTCAAATTCTGCAAGGCCTGAAGCCATTACCAAAGTGAGCGGCAGCCTCGTGACAGGGAGCTCTGGGTCTGAGTCCAGCCCTGAGCATCCAGCCTCCTCTGGCCAGTGTGGTTAATAAGTAACTGTGTTGGTTAATGTCCACGCACGTCGGGGCCCAGCAGAGCCCGGTGGCATGAACTTTCCAGCACCTCAGGTCGGGGCGCAAGAATTAGCATAGATTATCCAGCTGAGGCGGGGGGGGGGGGGGGGGGGCTCTTTACAGTCCTGACTCACCAAATCTGCTTCTTAGAGGGTCCCAGCATGGAGAAGACGAACTGGTTTGGTTTGCCTCCTTCAGAAAGGTGGGCACCTCCCTTGCTCTTGCTTCCTGGCCCACCAGCCAGAGATATGGGCCAAGCCTGGCCTTCAAAGAGCAGTTTCCAAGAGACAGGCAGCTGTGGAGGACGTCACAGAACCTGACTCACCCCCTTGAACAGTCTCTGCTCTGCCGAAATTTTCCTTCTAGGGCCAGAGGCTGAGAGGCCCATTCACCAGCTCGCCCTCTGAGGACACTTGCCTAGCATCCTGGCCAAAGAGGTGAAGGGTTAGGGGGGCACCGACTAGACCTTAAGGACCCAAGGCTGACCATTTAAAAAAGTGTTACATATCTCACACCGCCGGGATCTCTCTCACACAACCTCAAAGACCAGGCGTCTTCCCCTCACGCTCAAGGTCAGCGGCTGTCGTGCTCCCAGACAAGATTGCTCATGTTAACTGCAGTAAATGGCCATTTCCTCCCCAAGGTCTGGATGGGTTTTTAGTGGCCCTGGTTTGGAGATCACTGAGGCCTGGCTTCACTCTCCAGTCCCGTGGAGGGTCTCACAGAGGAAGCGGCCCCTCTCCCTTACCTCAGGATCCTGGTTGCTCTCTGTCCAAACTGGATGTTTGTTTCCAGCTTCGGATACTCTAGGGCTGACTCTGACCTCTCCTGGAGCTTGTTGGCCCCAAAACTTCCACCCTTCACTGGATGGGCTTCAAGGCTCCTTGCTGGTTGTGGGCAGGTGGTGCCTCAGTCTCCACAGCCTATCGCGGGGGTACTTCTGAGCTGGAGATGATATTCTGGGGGATGATGGTCCAGGCTTGAGGAGAATAGTCTTTAGACTCACCCCCATGCCAAGGTGGTGGACCCAATGCCCAGAATTCCTGGGCTTGGAGGAAAAGGGCCAAGCATGGCTATCTGGAACAAAGGGTAAAAACTCAGCAAGGCTCCCGGCCTGGAGCCGGTGTACAGAGGTCTAAAGCTTGAGGCAGGAGCCAATTTCTCCCGCAGTGAGGCCAAAGCTGAGTCCCGCATGGTCTCCAGAGTAAATGTGCGTGTGTGTGCACACACACGCGTGTGTGCCCATGTGCCCTGAAAAGATCTAAGGGAACAAGATAGGTGATCACAGTGGACTCCCGGGTGATCTATCTGGAACCCAGACAACACCAGGAAACACCCGTCCTAACTTCTCTTTTGCCTGGAAGGTTTCTCAAGCGTGTTTCTGGTTATCTTCCCCCTTCTCAACGCAACACAGTATCTGGAATGAAATCAGAAAACTGACAGAACCAAATGCATAGCAGCAGATGAGACCAGGGGAGAGGAAAGAGAAGACCAGAAGGCAAGGAATGGGGTAGCAGGGTTGGGGGGCCCTCCTAAGACTGATCCTTGGCTGAATCTGGTGGAGTTGCCCCTTCCCTTTAGGCGACTCTACTTCAGTCCCCTCCTGGCTGACTTCTCCCGGGTCTCACAACAAGCTGACCACCAAACATTTCTCCCTCAAGATAAATGACACGGGCCCGGGAGTAATAAATTTAAAAGACGCCAGCATTTTTATTATAAATTGCAAACGTGCAAAATACCTGCTAGTACCTCGCTTTATAAGAATGTAATTGGCAAAAGGGGGGAGAGGGAAAAAGAAGCGGCTGATGAATAGATAATAGATCTTTAACCACCAATAAACAGAGAGTAGCGCCAGCAGCCTGGGGGATGTGATCATAATTATGCCGCAGCACGAGCCAATGGGGACAGAGAACTCGGCCCTAAAATCATCCCAAAACCGAAGGCGAGCTCGAAAATGCGGACCACGGGCTGGAACTGGAGACGCGATCTGCAGTCTTTAGTTGGGAGCCCTGGGTTTGCACAACAACCCAGGCCTGGGACAACAGATGGCAGAATAATAATAGAAAAATTCATAACAGCAAAAGCAGCAATAATGGTAATAAGGTCAGCACTAACACAAGCAATAAAGTCAACAAAATAATAAGAACACCGCATCAACTTCTCCCCCTGACCTTGGAGCCCCGGACGCGGTATCCCCCAAGGAATTGTTTTAGGGAGTAAGGGGAGCACCCTTTCTGGCAGATGGGGGGGTGTGGCGAGGGAGCGGGTGTGAGTCGGTGGCCCACCGCCCCGAGGGCGGCAGCTCCGTCCCAGTTCTAAAGGAACGAAAGAGCCGGGTCAAGGAGCGCGACTGCGCAGACTCTGAGGCCTCTGAGCCACCGGTGGTTGGAGGCGTGGGGAGAAGCCGTCGGGAGTCTTGCTGGGGTGGGGAGTGTTTCGATCTAACGGAGAGCTCGGCCGCCGTCCTCACCTGCCTACCCTCGCGGACATCCGGGCGATCTTGGCTCCACCGACGCGGGGGCGCGCCGGGCACAGCGGCATAGCGCTGGGCGAGAGGCAACCGAATGTCTGTCTGTCCGTGTGTCCAACCAGCTCCGGCGCAGCAGGCTTGGGGTCCAGGGGGCCGCTGTGGAGGCGGCACGGGCCGGGGAATCTGCAGGGACCCTGGTGCCCCGGAGGGAGTGGTGCTGGTAGAGGAGGAGGCGGCGGCTGAGGGAGAGGAGGAGGGGAAAGAGGAGGAGGAAGAAAAGAAGGAGGAGAAGAGAGAGGAAGAGGAGGAGGAGAAGAAACCCGAGGAAGAGGAGGAGGCGAAGGAGGAGGAGAGAAGCCGCAGCGGCGCCGCCGGAGCAGAGAACGCGGAGCGCCGGGCGGAGGCGCGGAAAGGTCGGCGACCGGGCGGGCGGCAGGAGCCTCGGCCGGGCCGGCGGCGCCGACTCCGTTCCACTCTCGGCCCGGATCCAGGCCTCCGGGTTCCCAGGCGCTCGCCTCCCTCTGACGCACTTTAAAGAGTCTCCCCCCTTCCACCTCAGGGCGAGTAATAGCGACCAATCATCAAGCCATTTACCAGGCTTCGGAGGAAGCTGTTTATGTGATCCCCGCACTAATTAGGCTCATGAACTAACAAATCGTTTGCACAACTTGTGAAGAAGCGAACACTTCCATGGATTGTCCTTGGACTTAGGGCGCCCTGCCCGCCTTTTGCAGAGGAGAGAAAACTTTTTTTTT